>JAZGTK010014540.1:0-13678 GCA_036877625.1 Ambastaia sidthimunki
CCCCAACTTGTCTCTATGATGTTTTGATGCCTCTCACCATTTTCAATGGAAGTTAATGGGCTGGTTGCTAGGGTACTGTAACCGGTTGCTAGGATGTGGCTATTCAATTGTAATGTCACCATTTGTTGCTGCTTGTTATGATGAGTGATATGAGCCCACCCCCAGGTCTCTATGACATTTTCATGAGAAGCTACGACCTAACAATTCTACCCAATGATAAGTCTGTGAACTTTTTCACCACATTTTTTCTTATGCCCAAATAACAAAGTACACTCGATAGTTTATAAAAGTCATAGCACAGCTCTCCTCAATCAAATGATGCGGGACGAGTTACGTACTGAAGTTTGTCCAGATAGAGAGGAATGTAACAGAGCAACAGTGATGCTAATCACTGACCAACAATTCTTCAAAATCCTTATTACAGTTATACTTAATATTATTAAATAAGATTTAAATAATATTTTTCCATTAGAAAATATTAAAGGAAATTAAAGTTTGCTTGAAAATGATTTTTGTATTGTAACATTATGTGACAATCAAGAATAGTTTTAGAATTTGGTACAGAAATTGTAATGCAAAAACAAACTCATTATTGTAACACATTCAAATGAAAATCATCAGTATTAAAGTGATATTGATAAACTTGGTAAAGCTGTTAAAAGCTGTTAAGGTTTTGATTTAAAAATTAAAAATCTTTAAACCTTTGTCTTTATGCAAAAATATAGTGAAGTTACTTGATTTTAGTTGGATGTTGTGTTCACACAGAACACAACATCCAACAGCAGTCAGATCAGCAACACTATTACACAACCCACACCACAAAACCAGCTGTTGTTACTTTTCCCTCAATTGTTAATTGGATGGAAACATGTCTTCATGTTGATAGTCATGAATACAGATGAAGATACCATCTTTTCTCAGTGTGCCTCCCTTTTCTGTGGCTTTCTATGTATTTCACAGTAAGGGAATTTATGAATGCGCATGCACACTGTACATACAACATGTTCTACTTGTTGAAAGTGTTACCTTCATATTAACAGAATGATGCAAATTAATTAAATAAGACTTGACCTTCATAAGAACATTCTGCTTCCTCCAATTTTTATTAATAAAAATATAACTACTTGCACAAGCACACTGACACAGCAGTACAGAAACATGAAGAGTATCATCTGCAAACTGAAGAAGTGCAGACATCCACCAAAATAAGCTGCATTTATCAGAAATCATTAACTGGCCACTGAACAAAAACAAGGGCTGAACCTGTTGGTCCGGGTCATTTTATTCTAGAATGCTAATGAACAAGCTGCACCATAACAATATATTAATAGTTTGTCTTTATAATTACCAAAACATCTCTTTGAAACATTGTAATTCTGTCTACAGATCTTCATCCTTATTTAGTGTACTTTTCTAAAATTATGTTTCAGCTAACAAAAATATAAATTGCTTTCAAATGAGGTTACACAATTAAAGGTGTAAATGTTTGTCTTCTTATAAAGAAGATTTGCTATGAACATGCTTGAGTGATCTGAACAGTGTTCTTAGTAAATAAATAAATGCAATAAATGAAATTATCCACTAAATGGATGCATACTGCTTTGCAGAACTTAGACCTTTATGAAATCCCAAAGCACAATTGAACATAGTTTAGATTCTTTCAAGCTTGCCACTGTGGACCTGATCAGTTTATGATCCTGAAATAATTGTGCTTCGAAATTTTAAGGGGGAAATCCTGAAAGTATGCATGTAGCAAGTCATGTAAACCTTTATGTATTATCTACCAGAAACAGAAAGCAGTCTTTCAAAGCCTTTACGTAATTTTGCAATTGACAAACAGAACAGAATATCTGTATATACATTTGCAAAGTTGTGGATTTGGCACATTCGCAACATGTCAGTGCATGGTTACTTTAAGAGAGATGGGGCGGTTATTGCATTCAGTAATGGCGCATGGGCAGTCATTATTGTCCAGGAACTGGCATGATCTGCTGAGAAGAGCACAGTCTGACCCAGAGGGACAGGACGATGCCCGGCTGTGCCTCTCGACATGCCCACCGCTGCCTGTAGGGGGCGAGTTAGGCACTGCCATCTGCTCTCCTGTGGGAATCTCAAGAGGAAGAATGGGCTGTGCCATCCATCATTGCCAAAGCTCTTTTGCCAGAGCAGAACACTGAAATTGCATTCCTCCCTTCAGCAGCGTAAAAACACATGACCACATCCAAACACAACACACACTCACTGGACTCCTGACACGAGCTGGTGCAGGGAGCGGAACATTTTAATGTTGGGTTCATGCTTATGAGAAGGTGTTTGTGTGTACATGCATTGATAAATTATGTCATGCAATTGTTCTGGCTGTCAGAGGCAGCATCCATAAGTGCTCAGGAAGAGAGGGCTCAGCGAGAGAGGGCTCAGGGAGAGAGGGCTGGCACACACTGAGCATAGCAATGTGTTGTTGCTTAAAGTCATGGTAATATCTATAGACAGCTTCTGTGGCATGCGGTTGACTGGCTACGCTAAACAATTTCAACTTCCATAGTTTATAAAGTTCTGCATGTGTGGCATTTGTCGGGCAAAGATGGGTTTGTAGAAATGAATGGAAAATGAATTTACAGTACAACCAATAGAAGCCAAGCAGTCAATGTATTTTCTGTTTGTTTTAACAAGCTTGTGTGTTGATATCAATAACATGCCTTAGAAGCTGTCCATAAAAATAAGGTAAATTAGGGTGTATATACTGGATACAAACGTGTAGTAGATTATTTACGTTTGGAGATACAGAAATGTCATTAGCCACAGATCTGTGAGCTATTCCTGTGAGAAGGGACATCACCAGACTGAGTCTCATCAGGTGTCACTCTCACTGCCAAGAAAATGCTGCCAATTACTGAAACATAATTTTGCTTTTATAATGTTATGTATGTTTATGTCTCTCAAGCCTGGGACACACCAAACTGATGTCAAAGAACTAGCAGAGACTAAATCAGTTCAAGTTGGCTACATCTAAAAGCTCTAAAAGCACTTAAACACATTGAAAACTTGCCAACAGCCAGCAAGTGTGTTCTGTGCCTTGGTAAGAGGAAATAACTCCCACATAACGACTGACCAACGCTCAAAAATGGCTCAACACTGGCCAACCGTCAGCTTGACGTGTCCCGGGCTCAAAACCCAAACAGTAGACAAGGTTTGGTGAGCAGGTAAGAAAGGACCCACCTCGCTATCTAAGAAAGGTTGTCGCAAATCGTTTTGTCTCTAGACATCAAGCCTCTGCTGTGGGCTGGAGTGAAACTCTCCACTCCAATACAGAGAGAATCACTGTCCTTTCCTCCAAACCCTCAGAGACTTACAACCCCTACTCAAAACATGTATTTGGGTGTAGAACACCGTTTCCATGGCAGTGAGAAGTATGAGTGAAATGCACACATGCAGCACTGCAAAAGCGAGTGTGTGCGCGACCATCTGAGCGGCGCACAGCACACACTGAGCTAACGGCAGCTTGTTATTGTTTTGAGCAAAATGCAGAAGTGTTACACAGCACAATGTCACATCATCCACTTGACATAAGCAGTTTCCTCTCAGCCTCTATGGATTTCCCATACATGCCTGACCCAGCAAACCCTATTCACCCTCTCCCTGCTTCTCTCCAAACAGTTTGAGCGGTTTAGTACTACTCTTTAGGCACAGGCTATATGGCTATGATTCAGTCTACATCAGGCATTGCATTATGCACAGGCTTCAGACAGCATGCGTAGGCAGAATATCAATCATCCTATCAGCTACCAAAATAAGATAAGAAGTTTCATTAACGCAACCATTACTCCAAAGAAAAAGCAAAACATCTCCCAAACAGAATCTTCCATACTATTGCCTCTTTAGAGACATATTGCCATCTTATTTTGAACAGAGATTACCACACGATTGTTAGCAGCTAAACGATTGCTTCCGAGTTCAAATCTTTGGGGTGGGGGGTGGTGCGGTTTGAAATAGCAGAAACATTCCCTCGTTGCTAATCCGTTCCCAGGGGAACACTGGAATTAGATTGACTGGATATGTGCATTTAATAATTTTCCTCTCTTTCTTTGTCTTTCACAGAGCTGTTGAAACTACAGCGTTCCTCCTGTTTGCCCCTCGGTATTTAAAATCCGTCTGTTCCAAGACACTGCTTAGGGGAACACCTCCAGTTTTGTGCCGTTTTTTGTGCTTGCTGAGCTTAAAAAAGTGGAGAAAGAGGGAAAGAAGGCTTTAAATCTGTGGTCCCTTTTGCCTTTTCATGAGCCATGGGTCAAGTGGCAGTGCATTGCATGTGTCTGGCTCCCCCTATACATAGTCCTGTACACTGTATCCAGTCTTGTTATCCAGGGGTGAGAGGGAGCAGTACTGGTGTTGCAGCTGGTCCTGTTGCTGCTGTTGTTGCAGCAGTTGCTGTTGTTGCTGCAAGAGGAGTTTATCTGGAGGAAGCAGAATCAAATCCTGGGGGCCGTGCCGCTTACCCGAGCAGGACAAACAGAAAACGGATCCACCTACGAGAAGGAAACCAGACGAAACAAAGGCTACGTAGACGGCGCCACCCGGCTCAAACTTGTTGCTCTCTGGCACATTGGCATCTAGGAAGCTGACAATAACCTCATTAGTGTACCAGGAGGCAGGAACTAGGCAGAGAAAGCCGGAGGTCAGAAAGCAGGCGCCGGCTGCCATGGCTGCGTGACGTTTAGCGCGTCGTCCTCCGCCCCAGCGAGTGCACTTTAAGCCCAAAGAAGCGAAACACAATCCTAAAGCTGCCAGCACGCATGAAAGCACCATCGTGGTGCGAGCTGTTTGCAGGTATGCCGGCAGTGCCAGCACAGAGTATTTTAATGTACAGCTGAACATGCCTGTGCTGTACCAGGTGCAGTCCATCCACAGTCCCTGCATCTGCGAGATGGCAGTGATGATGTTGGAGCCAACGTCTGCGCTCACCTTCCAGTTGGGCAGTAACGTGGCCACTGTGGCACCTAGGATGCCGAGCAGTGCCAGTACGAAGGCAAAGATCTGCCCACCTGTGGACGCCATCCTGCCACGCTCCTTAACCCGGCCAACATTCACCCAGGCTTGCCCAGTCCCCTCTTCTTCAGCTGCAACGGTGACGGTAGACAGTCTTCAACACCGGAGCCTGCCGGAAAACATAAGAGAGAGAATTAACTGTGTCCTCCTCCCTCGACACAACGGGAACAAAGAGAAGCTTGCAGACAGGATGATGAGAATGCAGGTTCCTGGTTCCGTCTCTACTGCTGAGCTTTTTGTCTCATGCAAGCATCTGGATTGGAGAAATTAGTTATTTGCGGAGTTGCAACGCATGCAGCAAATGCTGTGATGTGTGATAACCGGAGTCCTATTCAGCTTTCCATGCAATCAGGTGAATGACAAAGTATCGTTCAACGCACACTACCAGCCAACACTGTAGCTCTCGGGTTAATAATACGACAACTGAATCGTTCTAATAAAAGTGTCATAGCTGAGACGGAGGGTTTATTTGTAATAAAGCGCGGAATGCAGAAATCCGGTTCTTACCTCGACTGCTGCAGAGCGAGCAATGACGCGTCAGGTCTCCGCGCACACACACATGCACACACGGAGAAGTGCAGAAACACAGTGTAAGCGATTGAACGTGGAGCGTTCGCGATCTCTTCATGTCATCGGTCTTTTCCTCCGCAGAGATATAAAACACGACATTACTGATGCATCGCTGCTCTGTTCAGAACTGCGCAAATGATTGTCGACGTCACCGATGTCTTTACGTGCATGAAAGTCTTTGTTATTCGCTTATTTAACCTGCTGTAAAACCTCTCACAACGCATTTTAAACTGTGATCACATCTGATAGCGTTTGCATTCAGATCCACGTCATTGTAACTTCTGTTTCACTTGAGAGAAATTATTATCTTTATCCTCTTTTCTTTATTTTCATCGATATAACGGAAGTTAGTTTGCTTCATATTTTAAAAGCTGCAATAGCTGCATTTGTTTATTTGTAACCAATAGAAATTGGTTAATGAATTCGTTACAATCTCACCAATTTATAGAGATCTGCAAACGGAAAATAATTCTATACTTAATCACAATATTGTAACACTTTACTATAAGATCCCATTTGTTAACATTATTAACTAGCTTAGTAAAACTATAGCAATTAACAATACTTACTGCGTGTATTAGGTATTATTAACTTAGGCTAGTAAATTTTAAAATGAACATGCATTTTTAAAATCAAAACATTAGTTATTGCATAATGATCTAACATAAAAACATGACCTGTTGTATTAATATTTGTTAAATTTAACATTTAACTAACAGTAACAAAGGTTAACAAATGCTGTACAGTATTTTTCATTGTTGATGTTAGCTAAAGCATTAATGTTACTGAATGAGACCTTGATTTAAATGTGATCCAACGTTAAAAAATCAACAAAATTGTTTTTGAAGACTTCTTTAAAAGTGAATTACAGTCTGTGTTGTCTTGTGTGGATTTTTTCTTAAATAAACACAATTTATTTCTACTTCTTTATAGATATTGCTTTCTAACTACCATTTTTAAATGCACATGTTTCCGTATATTCTTCTTGCCTAATTCTTCTGTAAATATATATAAAATGTCAGGCAAGGAATGTATTTTGGTGGGAGAGCTTGATGGCATTTATGCCCTTCTGATAGATAGATAGATAGATAGATAGATAGATAGATAGATAGATAGATAAATCACTTTTGTGGCAGTATGTAAATGGGAATGTCACAKTCATCTGCGWTTTGTGTTTAGCTATAGTTGCAATGCACCACTATCCCCCAAATCATAATATGACCTGCCAATGAGCAGAACATCCTCTGCAGGAGCATGAACTCCCAGCTGCTGCCCCTATAAACCCTGCACCCCCACTGCTCCCATCCTCCATTCGTCCCTTAAATGCTGCAGGGAGGGAGGGGCTATATGGCCTTGGTTTGGAAATGACAAAAAGGGCAAAAGAAGGACAAAACTGGAGCTGGGTTTCTTATATCTGACTGCCTGTCTGTCTGTCTGTCTGTCTACCAACCATAAAAATAACAAGATACTGTAGTGATGCACATAGATTTGTATTGGGTCAGTTGTTATTGCCTTCCTCAACCCCACCCCCAAACAAACACAATTTATAACACATTAAAAGAAGTAATGTGTTTTTGTGCCTTTGCTGATTTGGGCCCTGGTGGCATGTAGGGAAGAAACATATCTTTTCTGTTTGTCTTTATCTAGTATGTTTAAGTTCTGATGCTGGGAAATAAATAAAATGGATTGGGGGGGTTGGTAACGTACTGAGGGTCCAGAGTATGTGAATGTGTTCCCAGATGATGCGTGAAGATGCTGAAAGCAATTATAAACACGGTGCTTTGATTTGATGTCTAGCTATCGTGCTGTTGCTTTAGAGGACATTGAAATTGTCATTTCTTTAGGGTGGGGTGGGGGGCTGTTGCCTGTATGTGCTTTTTTATTGTTTAGGCATCAGCTGTAGTCACAGCTGTTGATAGAGTCATTTCATTACGCTGTTGTTTGTCTGTAATGCAGATGTCAACATTGTCTTATTGCAACTGCTACAGAAATGGCTGTTTAAATTCATGATAATAAATGGAAATCACCCTCTGCTGTGTGAGAGGGAAGAGCGTGTGTTTCCACAAGACCCTGATTTATTACCTCTCTGCTTTTCCTTTTAAATCACATAAAACAGCTTTACACTGGCCTGGCATTCTTAAAATGTTTAAATATAACTGAGGAAACTCTTGTTTGTTTAGCTCTCTTAACATCCTCAATGTCTGTCTTCATCTTTATCTGGACACCTCAGAAGCTTGTAGTCTCGAGTCTCGCTGGGAAGCATTTTCATATCTGAGAAACACATCAGTGGTGCCTTTGGTTGCTATTAATGCCTCGGGCTGTTCATGCAGCGTGGGACGAGCCATTCCTGCAGAGAACTCTCTGTGGCAAAAGCCCTTCCAGCCAGCGCTGGTTCTCTTGCTCTCCCGGTCCTCATCTCAGCTGAATAACAGTGCTTGTCTCTTGAAAGTGCTGTCATGATTAATGTGTCCATACCCCTTGCAGGACTATTTTCTCCTTTCCTTCATGTATGCGTTCCTCAGCTGTGTAATGGCTACTCAAATCGACCTGAAAGAATCCCATTTCAGTTTGATCAGTTTCATTTTGACTGTTTTTTGTTAAAATAAGATTATAGCTCAAAGCACGTTTGTTACTTTTGAAAAATCAATATAGAAAGGTAACTATAAATGTAAACTGTAAAAGATTAAAATACTGTAAACAGATTATCATTAATTTGAATGTAAAGCAAACTCAACACTGATAAAACAGATCCACTGTTTGTTGGTTCACCAAAAAATTTTGCTCCTTTCTGTGCTGATAATGTTAATTTTGCTGGAATTTTGGTTGTTAAAAACCTGGATATAATCTTTGACTCCTCTTTCTCCTCCTTGCCTCACATTCCTTCACTCACCAATCCTGCTTTCTTTCACCTCTGTAATATTGCTCATTACGTCCCTTCTTAAATATCAATGATGCTGAGATATGGTTCATGCCTTCATCACTTCTCAACTTGACTACTGCAATTCTCTTTTCTATGCTCCACCAAACACAACATTAAATAAGCTCCAATATATCCACAACTCTGCAGCTAGAGTTCTCACTTTTTCTAAGAAATCACCCCCGTATCGTTTTGTGGAAGAGCATTTTGTATATATGCCCCCACACTCTGGAATTCTCTCCCCAAAAACATACGTGATCTTTCTTCATTACAGGATTTTAAAACCCAACTTAAAACACATCTTATTCTTTCTTGTTTTTCTGATCTCTGACTGTATGATCAGATTCATGCCATGAGTTTCTGTTTATCTACAAAATAAGGTGTTATTCACTTAAGATTGCGAGGCTCACATTTTGAAGATAGTGACCACTGATTGAAGATAAATAGGTGAATAAGTGTCAGGATAGGCAGGGAAGTTAGGCTGGTAAAAAATAAACGGGTTATGGGTTATGGAGTGGGTTACAGGCCATGGTTTTAAAATGCAAACAATGAAACTCAAAACCAGTTAAATGAGATTGTTGGTTTTTGCCTCAGCGTTGAATGGTGCAAAACTCTTATCAGTGAAAATATGCAGTGAATAAATTATGCAATTAATGGTCTTGCTTGATTGCAAATCGCTAATTACAAATCTTTGTTAAATGCTAAATGTTAACATTAGAAGTTTTTCTATGTTGTGCTTCTTTCTGCACAATGTGGGCAGTGGAGTCAATAGTCTCTGATAGCTCTTACTACACTTCTTTCTTCTCATCGTACTGTTGTGCTGTTTTTTGGCCTCAGATGCCAGGCAGGGGCTTCAACACCTTGTATTCTGCTCTTCATTTATTTAAAGTGAGCCCAAAAGTAGACAAGACTCTTGTCCTGGTCCATGAAGCCTAAGAATCCTGCATGACTGCAGCACAATCTGCTGGGTTTAATATAAATCACAGTCAGCAACCCAACAGAAAGTGCAACACAATATTTATTCATTTTTCCACCTACAACTAATTAGTTTTGTGTATCTGCATTACTGGTCTATAACAGAGCTATAAATAACCGGAAAAGGAGGAAACAGCAATATCCTGCAATTCAAAATCAGAAGGAATCAGATACATGTAAGCGGAGGGCAAAGGTTCATACCTGAATGAGATTCTGTATTTTCTGTGATTCGTTTTCGTGAATAGCACAATTGTCTGTGTCATTTTTTAATTTTCAGATGCTGAGCATTGAGCTTCCTTCAGTTTATTAAGTTTACAGTCTAGACTTCATCTGCATTAATAAAACTAAATATGTTAAAGTGTGTTGTGACCCACAGTTCCTCAACATCAGATTCACGAAGGGCTTCCTTCCAGCCTGTATTGTTGCCGGTCGGCAAGCAAATTTTCCTGTTTACCACCACGGTTACATAACAGAGGCAGTTTTAGCCTGTAGATGTCTAATATTCTGCAAATGGCAGGGCAGGTTTTGGGCATTATTACCTTTTATAGCAGGAAAGAAGCGCTGCCAGCAGTGTGCAGGAATATGGAGCTCAGATTGTAAAGAGGTGTACAGCTCTGCTGTCCACGACACCATTACAACAGTGTGTCATATTAGCTTAGTGTTGACGGCAAAACCAGGGGAGACAGAAGCTGAAGCCTGGTGACATCTAACCCTTTTTCTGCCGGGATGTTAGCCAACACTAACGCCACATAAAACTGCCCCCATCATACTGGTCAATCCCTTAACAGGACTAGTTGTACTAGAATATACGTTTAGAATAATATACGTTATTAGAATAATAACGTTTAGCTAGCAACAGTATAAAAAAGAGACTTACTATTCACATTTGAAGAGGCTTGTTTTGGTGGTCCTTCAGACAGGTGTTACCGTGGCAACCGGAATTGGCTTGTCATCATTCAGCCTCACCCACCTCCCGCTCTTCCTCTTTTTGCTCATGTATCACTCCAGTTTTCATTCTGTTGCTCCCCCTCACTCGAGTGGGAGTAGCACTTGAATATGGTCTCCAGGTTTGACTGTAACACTCTGTCATGTGTGTGTGTGTTTGCATCTCATCACCCGCGGTGTGTGTAGGTGGATGTGGGGGTGGTGCACTTCACTCCGCTGGCTCAGCCCCAGATCCAGCAGCCCTTCAAGCTGGTCGAGGGGATCGTCAGCAACGGTTTCCAGTTTTCGGAGGAAGCACTGCCGCAGAGTGCTCAAGTAAGCACTTCCCAGCCATTCCACTGACTATTCCTTAAACTCCCCTGTACAACTCCTCCCACTGTATTTACATGCAAAATGATTTTGGCTTGTGGGGAAATCTCTGTACCATCTTTAAAGAAGACACTCAGGGTAGATGCTATATTTAATCTGAGGTTCATAGGAAATGGGCTGTACTGTTGTGTACCTTGGAGTTGATCTTTAAATGAATAAAAACGCGGATTTCCAGTGGGAAAAAGAATAGAAAATTAGACATGACCTACAACCCACTGAACTGTATGTCCCTCAATGTTTCATTAATGGCAATACACATTGTGTGTACCCTAAGGTCCATAGTAACAAGGAGATTTTTAAAGCAATTATGAGTCATTGCAGTGGGGAACATGACGTACAACGTTTGTAACACTAACAGCTGCATTAACAGCATGTTGCCACTTTCTTCGCCTGGAAAGTACTTAGCGGATCTTTACATAACATCACTTTCTCACATTTTTTTAATTCAGTGTCAGCACGTGATGTCAGTTCTTCTGAATGTTGTTTCCAGTCTTGAATTGTCAGAACGGTGTCTGTGTAGTGCTAATGTAGATCCCACACTGCGGCCCACAGAACTCTCTATTTCTGAATTCAGGCTTTAGCAGATGCCTACAGCAAGCTATGTCAGGAGAACCTCAGGAGAACCTCAGGAGAAGATCTCATTGACCGTGACTTCAGGGAGGAACGGAGACTCAGGCATAAATCCAAGAAAGTGGGGCAGCAACAGCAATGAGACTCACCTTCACACCGCGATTGAAGGAAATGTTAATAGTGGCCATTAGAGCAGGAGACAGTGGACTTACTCCCAATGGTGACATATTCATCAAGAAGCATTTTTTTCATGATTTCTTTGGCCCCTGAGAATAACTGGTGGAATCACTGTATGATTGGCTAATGTCTTAGCCAATGAACAGCACAGAATTTGACTGGCGTCTTCTATCACAAGCATATTGTGTTTTAAAAGGCCTTCACAGCCACTCACTCCTGCAAAGTTTCTTTGTGTTTTGCAAAGAGAGACACAAATATTTGGTGTCATTTGATAAGTACAAAGTGATTAGAACAAAAATAAAAAACAACAAATGACACTGTTTAAAATTTTAATTTGTGACATATGAAAACCTTTTAAATCATTGTTATAATAAGCCATGAAAAACATTATGTACGTATTTGAACACTAAGGTAAAATTTCAAACTTTATTCCAGTGGTAAATAGCACATTAAAATATAGCCTTAGACATTTAAATAACATTGCAGATGAAAAATAGTCATAAATGGTCATAAGGAAAGTGGGTGGTAAGTGTTGCTATAGACTCGTCTGTCTATTAAAAAGAAAAATCAATAAATAAAAGGTTTATAACAAAGCAGAAACATAAATTAATATTAAAGAGGAATGTGTATGTAGTGTCCAAATATGGACTCTTAGAATTTGATTCAGGCACAGCTGAAACAGTCACTGTGTGTTTGTGTAGGTGCAAACTGACTTAAATGGATGAAGGCATGCAATTCAGTTCAGTACAGTATGTGGGCAGTTCAGTAAATGCTGTGACTCATGGGACATTACACAATGCTCAACTCCAACATTATTAAAAAATAATACTACGGTACAACAAGTGATGACTGATCATTACCTGCAGCAAATGGGAACAATTTTCAGGGTTGATTGAAGTGTTTCTCTCTAACTTTGGAAAGGCTAAATGTGGTAAAATGTGGTTCCACACCAGATGTTTATGTTTCAACCCTGTTAATCTTTGCTATGAGTTGACCAGGTGACGGAGGCTATGAAGTTGTTGGTGCATCTATGTTCTTTGCCTCTGTAGCGTTTTCATAAAAGCAGTCGTCACTCACAGCAGAAGTCAAGCTCTGCACATTGAAGTAGTGATTTAAGGTCCACATTTTTATCATTGACTCTGTCAGGCTGTGTCGATACACAGTCACTAGTATCTCTTGCCTTCGCCTGAGGTTACTCGTGCCGCCTCTGCCAGGTTTGTGTTTCACCATGCAGAAGTGAACCTGTGTTAAATGCCTCAGCAGGTCATTGATGGATGGGTTAGTGTCATCTGAAGGCTGTTTGTAGAGCCACGAGGCTCGACAAGAACCTGTGACACAATCACAGATGTTAAGATCTTCAAGTAAGAGTGCAAACATCTGGTCAAGTCACATTCTGCCAACACTGTCTGTCAGCTTTAAGACCGCCGCAAAGGATCTGGTCAATACAATAGTTTTACTCCTTCCTGCTCAACTTCAAAAGGCAATTAAAATCCATTTGAATTTAGGGGCTCACACATTTAAAATGGGATATAACATTAGATTCAAATTTATTAGAATGTGTCCTCAACAGACAATTCTCTCAGAAGTAACACATGAATGTGGGTTTTTTTTTGTGTTCAACAACTATTTGAAATCTGAATTTTAATGTATCTGTTGGTGTAATTCTAATATAGTTTTTTATAGTTATCATTCTTGGTGTAAATGGGCTTTTAGTAGATCGGGGGACGAGAACTGCAGCTTTGCAGAGACTGGCAGAGTTTTCCAAAGAGGAAAAATGTGTTTTTTTACAGGTTGCTCAGCTCTAAATGTTACGCCTCAAATTCTCTCTCAGGATGGAGCGAATCACTCTGATGATGTTGATTTTGCTCTCTGGGATGCTGCAACAGACAGAACATATGACATCATTATCTCTGTATGAGATCAAAATTGGCAATTCCCTCCTGCTACACAACTGGAACACTCTCAGGTCTGGCCTGTTTTTCTGGTGTGGTGTGGATGCAGTCAGTCTCGGTACAAACCATGGAAAGGAGGAAATGCTCTATATGTACAAACTCTTTATTATTACTATCTCAGTGAGTTCAAAAAGGTCACGTTTGTCTGATCTACAGTATT
>JAZGTK010014541.1:0-13677 GCA_036877625.1 Ambastaia sidthimunki
AGCACTAGTCATAGCTGTTTTTTAAAGTCACGTAAAAAGACACATGCATCATAAGCCAATATTTTTCTTTTTCCAATTCTGGTATTTCATGTGCAGATTTACATTTTTCTCTCACTCAAAAGTTGTGAATCTCAAAATTGGAGAAGGTCTTGATTTTGACTGAAGGTGTCTGTCTGTGTCCATAGTTGCTTCAGTATATGAAAAGATGGAACTTAATAGGTGCTGGAGAAAACCTCAAAGTCAGACTAAGGCTGTTGATATGTCCCATTGAAATAAAGAAGGAACCTATAAAAACACAGCTGGAGGACTTTGATTTAAAAAATGATCTGCTCCTCAGCACAGCATCTCCGGTGTTACTTAGCACAGCATCTCCAGTGTTACTTAGCACAGCATCTCCAGTGTTACTTAGCACAGCATCTCCAGTGTTACTTATATGTTTCTGGGACAAAAACTTGCGGAGATTTAGATGGGTGTTTACAACGGTTCAAAATTTGAACCCCCCACCGCAACCTCAAAGGTTTAAGCAGGAGCACAGCCTCGATGTCCAAGTAAACTCAGCCTGCTAAAGGATGAGCAGAATGTGCTACTGACAATGAAAAGTTCAGAGAAACATGCAGGCAGATTGAAGGAGGGAAAAAGTTGGACAATCAGTCAAATAGTGCATGAGGAGTTGCTTTTTGGAACAAATTTGGAGTTGTAAAGTTTGGAAAATGAGAATGATAAACTTTCTACAAAAGCTTTCTTTCTGAGTAGTAGAGTGTAGTGTAGACACTACTTGGTCTACACTATTTGTTCATTGGTAAACAAATTTGAGCAACATTTCCAAGGAAGCAAGCAAATAATACATAATAAGAGGCTGAACCACTCTAAAGTGTCCAAGGTGCTACTTCATTCTCCACAAGCTCAAGCTGGAACAGAATAGTTTTGGGTTGGGGTGGTGTCAAATGGTTTCCAGTTTGTCAGAGTTAATTATCACTGCCTTGTTCACCATCTTGGCCAAACATTTTTATGGCACTTAATACTAAAAGCCTGCCAACCCACCACCCCAGATGCCAGTCTTTAAAAGATTATGATTTACTTTGCCACTCACCCATAATTGAAGTAGTTACAGCAAGCTCTGGGCCATTCGGCTGCCAAGCTCTCATTCATAACCTTAGTGCCCCTGTCACTGTCCAAACTGCAGAGTGAAATGCATCCGATCATATGTGGCTTTGCACACACTCTTAACACAGATTATTGAATTTTCTCTGTCAAAGAAATCAACCGTGCCAGGTCTTGTGGGAATTTCATTGTATACTAAAATTATCCTAAATTCAGCAGATTAAAAATTACATTGAGAATTAATGCTAAGCAATTTGTCTTAGCATTGGGTTTGTTTAGAAGCATCACAACCTGAAATGTGAAGCTGTGTTTGAAAGTTGAACACAGATTTATCAGAAAGAAATCTATCCTAAGATGGTAGCTGTCTTTTGAAACATTCTAGCTGGTTTCTAGCTGATCCAATTTGGAAAACCATCATGGACCTGTAACAAACCATTTGTCAGGAGGTCATACCAACTTATGGTGGTCAAGTGGGTTTATAAAACATGATTGCTGATTGACCAGCTATAAACAGTGTTATAAAACACAGCTACCATTTTAAGATTTTTAACAAGACATAGAGCTAATCTATTGATTAAACATTTTCACATAGTTTTGATCTTCTCTCTCTCGTCCTCACCATTTTGGTGATCACTTTGTCCTTCGCCCTCACTGCCTCACACCCTGGCATCAATCGTTGTATGTAACTGGGTGGATTTTGCCACGAATGATGTAAATATCCCTGTAAACTATTTGACAAGCAAATCTGGTGTCAATTAGGCTGGAACTGACATGGACTTTATAAAACTGTCACACACATTTCCTTTTAAGTGTGGCTGGCAATGACATTTGTGACGTACACCTTTATGAGCTTGTAAACATAGAAGCTGATAGAAGCCACACATTGGCGATGGCGATCCCGGGATACAGTGCTTTAAAGTAGTTCCATATATTTCACAGGTGTTCTGGTTTGAGCCAGGTCAAGGCTCTGCTCCGAGAACAACTAGAACAAGTTAACAAAGCCAGGCACTGGCGAAGAGCCTGCAGAAGGCATGAGAAGAGGCAGAGGGACACGTGACTTAGGAGGGAACTTGAGGTAAGGGGGAGAGGGAAAAAGGGAGAGAGTTCAAAGGAAGGAGAGATCTGCCGTGTATGTTTTTATTCAAATCCACAGTTTAAGGAAAATCTTTTCTTAATCCAACCCAATGAAAGTCAATTCTGGAACTTGTGGAATTCCACCTGGTTTTGTCAGTCTGTATTCTGTCTTTGTTTTAAGTCATTGTTGTGATTTTCTCAGCTGTTGCTTCCTGTGAAAACATCCAGTGGATTGGAGAAAAAAGTGAGAATTCATTGCTCTGTGTAAACATCTAGTGATATTAAAGTGTTCATGTAGATTTTAGTCACATACAGTCAAGAGAAGTGTACAGAACCATTTATGTATTTCTGTGCAAGTTTGTATACCTAACAACAGGCCTTTGCTGATAGGTGAGTGTAGCTCAACTGTAGCGGGGCTCAACTGTAGCGGGGCTCAACTGTAGCGGGGCAGTTGTGGTCTACTGGTTAAGGAGTCGGGCTTGTAATCAGTAGGTTGCTGATTCGATTCCAGCGCCGGCAGGTAGCAACTGAAATGCCCTTGAGCAAGACTTCTAACCCCCGATTGCTACCCAGGCACTGCAGGGATAGCTGCCCACTGCTCCGTGTGTGTGTGTGTTCACGACTTGCAGTGTGTGTTCACTCCTCACGAAGGATGGGTTAAATGCAGAGGTCACATTTCGGTTATGGGTAACCACAACTGACAAATACATGTCACTTTAGTAAGTGTGCAGACAGAACTGGCAACAAATACAAATGCTATAGAAAAATCATGACCCCATCTTTTCGAACCCACTGTCATTTATTCTTACATTAGATTAAAACACAGTGGGTCACATGGATTCCCCTCACCCATCTTTACCACATCCTCCAGGGAAAAGTGATGGTTAGATTGCCCTTCAGATTAGCCTTGAACCATCCATCAGAGCCAAGCTTGATGTAACTGTGGTCGGTCTGTGTAAATGCTGTGATCGTTGTTGAGTAATTTGCTGTAATGTGAATTATTTAACACATGGACAGCAGTGAAAATAGCTGACCCTTTACTCAGACATGACACTTATCAAAGAGTTTATTTCCTGATAACAACATGTAGCCTTATAGTTTCAGCCATCTGGCTTTTGTCATGAACAAAAACATTTCTTTAGAAATGCTCTGAACCTAAGAGAACATAATTTTCACTTGTTTAAGGAAATTTCATTGCTCTCCTTGGTTAGGCCCTGCAGTAGCTGTGTTGTGCTTACAGGAATCTGTCGGACATGCAAGCTGAAAGTGCAGTGACTGGCCGTCGTCTTCACATGGCCTGTGTGAATTTTGAGGCTAATGGGCCAGCAAAGTCCCCCCACAAGTAACAGAGTATCTGTGCTGGAGAATCAGCTGAGAGACAAGCAAAGAGAGGCTATGCACCTGAGGCTATGCAAGTATAGCTTAACTCCAGGTCTCTGCAACATGTCTGTGTGTTTACACACACATCTCATTCATTTTTCACCTGAGTAATATATAATGATATTGTTTATTATATATTAACATCGTGCTTGAACAGCGTGCTGTGTTACAAATGTACAGTTTTGACAGTTGGGGTTACATTATGGTATTCAAAGGATGTTGTAGTGTAACGTATTTCAGCACTTATCCCTAGATAACTTCAATGCTTTGAACTGAATTACTGATGTTCTGAACTCACATCTCCTAGATGAATCATTGTGCATTGTTCTGAGTGCTGACACACAGGGAAGGTCAGCATGGATTGCTTCATCTCTCTATGTGGCATGCCAAAACAGAAAGAGAGAGAGAGAGAGAGAGAAAAGGCATCTCTTTATTTGCCTCTGTGTATCCACTACATTCCTAAATTACTTGTATAATATGTCAGCAGTCTCTGACATTTTCTTTTGTGATTGGATCCACGGACCTGACAGAGGAGTGTTTGGTTCTTCAGATGAATGGAGTCATTGCAGCTTTTCTCTCCTAGATCTTTTCATCAATCACAATTTGTAATGAGGAGATCCTGTGATATATTTTAAGTTTTAGCTAAGTTTCAGTGGTAGATAAATGAGCAAGACATAAAAGGTTATTATTTTAGGTTAGTATTATTTTATTTTTCTCTTTATGGTTTTTAATATTATGATAGTATGTGTGCTTACACAAATAAAACCTTTAAATACTGAGTACTGTAGATTTGACCATTTTAAGTAGATTTTATCAATCATACTTAAAAGTAGTACCTATTTCTAGCAGATATTTCTATTTTTACAGAGAAAAGCAGTTGGATACATTTGTGTGCAGTTTTTTAAATTGCTGACAAACATAACGTCTGTTTTTTTGGTCTAATGTGTATGTAATACCTAACATATTTGTGCATATATGAGTGCAGAATTATGGAATAAGGTGAATAATGGAAGCAAGTCTGATCACAGAAAAGTGAAAGGCAATCTGACAACACTGCAGCGTAGTTTGGAAAGGATGGTGACCACAGATGAATAAACAGTGACAAAGAAGAATCATGGTGTAATATTAATTGACAGTGGTTGCCTTTATAAACTTAATTCTTCCTCATTTACTTTTGTCTGGATGCAGTTGTCATGTCTGGTGGGTGTCATGGTTCAAGAAGCTGCTTTTGTGTGAGGATAGAACTGAGAGGGTCTTACACAGTGAGATCAGCAGGTTGCAACTGATACTTCATAACATTAATCAGGTTTAGGGACCATGAATATATTTACATTGCATTTGGCAGATGCTTTTATCCAAAAGGACTTACTTGATTCAAGGTATAAAATTTATCAGTACATGTGTTCCCCTGGGAATCGAACCCACAACCTGAACTACTGAGCTACAGGAGCTGATGTAATAAACATTGGAAAGTAATAGTTTACCCAAAAATGGAAAATTCTGTTTATTTAACAGATTGTTCAAAAACTTTTTAGTGGAACACAAAATAAATTCATTTTCGTAGCTGTTCTCATACTAGTTAAAATAACAGTTAAAAATGACCAAAAAGTCATTTATGTAATTTGTGTGCTACAGTGCCTTTCATAAGTATTGTGACAGTAAAGGAAAAATTGCTCTGTTGGCTGTCTTTTTATGATTAAAAGATGAATATGAGGCACATGCACAGAATGTCACATTTTTTGAATTTTTTTGCTGCTTTTCTGTTAGAGTCAGCTACCTTGTCTTCATCTTGGCTTATGTGTGTTCTCACCAAACATACTCAGACTGCAGAAGCAATAGACAGAACTGATACTACATATTTCCTGCTTTTAATGCCACAGGATACCTCTGTTTCATCTTCTCAAAGGCTCTTTCCTCTGATACTCTGATATCTGTGCAAAAAGCCTTCTTACAGCAACAGACACAAATTCACGTTAACAATAAGCCTCCTCAACACCATCCTTATATGACACATCATTTAATATGCAGAGACATCAAAATTATTTGTAGGTTGGATTTCCTTAAAAACTGTTTGTCTGAGCATCCCTACCAGCCCAACATAACAACATTGGCTCAACCAAGTTTTTTCTAGGCCCCATTACAAGTGTTTCTCTTTCTCTGTTGCGAGTGAAAAAGGTGAACTGGAGAAGCAGCTCTCGATCCTACAGCAGCAGTTGGAATGAGCACAAGCAAAGCAGGAAGGTTTGAAAAGCACCTCTCTGGATGTTCAGAGACAGAGGGATCTCCTCAGGCAGCAGAGGGAGGTTCTGGGAAGGCTGCTGGCTCTGGGAAGGCTGAGAAAGCTCTGAATCGGAGAAAGGATATGGTATTGCGAAACCTCAACCCCCTGACTTCCTTTTTGGCCCTTGTTTGTTTCCCTATTGTTTACAGTCAGCATCACTAGCACATGTTGTCCTTAAAGTGGCCCTGAACCAAGCCAAACTAGTATTGTTTATAAAATCGATTAAACATGGAAATACATAATGCATTTATCTTCCTGGTTAGGTCTAAAGTATCAACCTTGATTGTTGTGTAAGCATGTGTTGTATTTGTATACAAATGGTTTTGAAGGTGACCAAGAACTTCAAGTCTTTCTTTATAGCCCAGATGAAGGAAACATCTACTTGATGAGTGTGCTTACAGAAACATCACTGCTTGTTTATGTTTGTGCGTACATAAGTATTTGTATATACTGTACCTGCAGTATGTGTTTAAATTAATATCATGTTTTGTTTGTGTGTAATGATTTGGTTGCTCTTTTACAATAGTGTGCTTTGGTTTACATAATTTCTTGCTTGTGCTGGTTTTGTTTTGAATGCTGTTTTGCCCATGAACAAATAAAAAAGGTCTGCATTTATGGCTTGACAGTATGTGTGTTTCCAATGTAAACACTCTACATTTACAAATGACATGGTGCAAATGTAGCCAGAGATGAGACATTTTGAGCTGGTCACTCTAAAGTAAGATCTGAGTCAGCTAATTTTACAGAATGAGGTTTTGGAGGATCTCACACAGGCTCTCTCTAAGGTCATGAACTCATCATCCACTTACTCAACTCATTCACTCACTCACAAGCTCACTTCTTCATTCCAGGACACTCACTTACTCTCATTTGCTCAGTCACTTACATAATCATTCATTCAATCCATCACATAATAACTCATTTATTTTATGACTCACACACTTAGTCACTCCCTCCCACAAAGCACTCACTCGTGGCGTTGTCCTGAATTCCACCTGAACTAAGTCTGTATAAAAACCGTTCACACCTGCATGTTCCTACTGTGAATTACACAGTCATAAAACTGTTTATGCTGATTTTTTGCATTATTTATCCACTCAGTAAACACAGAGGGGTTTTTCCTGACAAAAGTCCAACTTAGTTGCTGTATTACTGGAAGCTCAGTTTACTCTGACCTTGGGTGAGTTATGCAGCTCAACTTTTTGTAAAAGGGTTGATTTTTACCACACAAAAAAGTGCTTTTGTGTAAAAAAGCTGTAACCTTTCCACACATCTATGGGTCATTTTGAGGTGAAAATATAACAGTTAAACTGCAGTGCTATTGAACGGCTCTGCAAATATATTTTACCCACACCGCAGATTACAAAATAAATAGTGCCTGTGTAAACTCGGTAGCTGATGATTGTATATATTGTATTTACTGATGTTTGTATTTGCTTTTTGTAGATGGAAGCCTGAAATGCTGAGCAGGAACTGCCACTTACCAAACTGCAAAGTGAGAATGCAGGGCTACAATATTCTCTGGCCAGGATGGAAGCTATGAGTGAAGGTTAGGCTAAAAACAAGGTTGAACTGAACTATCTCCTTCTGCAGCTCAGGTCCATAGAAATGTTAAATGTCTTTCAATCAAAGAAAACGTTTTACTCATGACAACTCTCAGAATACACTGTTGTCATTTTCATGCAGACAACAAGCTCATGTATTTAATGTTGGTGGACTATTTCTGCTTATGCCGTTGCTGCTACAGTTAGATGCTGCAGAGGAAAGACAAAGACTTGCTACTGCTAAGATGTTTGCAGACATGCTGCTGTGTGGGTTATTGTGGCTGTACAAATATATATATATATATATATATATGCAGTTTTTCCTGTAAGAAGAGCTGGGGAGGAGCAGGGTTACAAAGATAAATTCTGACAGAGCACAGCATACAGTTTACAGTAAGCATCTGATTAGGGCTATTTGAATGCTAGAGGTTTGGGAAACATGCAATATGCATGTTTATTGACTGACAGAAATACCTCAGTTTGTGCAGAAGCCCATTGGCTGACAGGCCATATGAGTTTCATGAACACACTTCAAATAATAAATGAAATAACTGATCTTATTCAGGGTCAGAAACTTGCTCAGTCTTTATTATTATGCTTTTTTAAATAATAGTAGCTCCTCAAAACTATTTAACAACATAACTGAACAATGGGAATTACTGTTATGCTTTAGCCTCTTCAAAGTAGCCACCCTTTTCCCAGAATTAGCAAAAATATGCTCTTGGCATTTATATCAAAACGTTATTGCAATGCTCTGTCCTACTTTTTCCTACTGTGTTTCAAAACACAGAAACCAATACTAATACCAATAACCAAAAATAATTTCTGCCTAAGTCACTTTGGATAAAAGCATCTTTTAAATGAATAAATGTAAATGCAGTTTAAAATCAATCCAGATTATGAAGTTCTGCATTAAAAGCATATGAAATGCAAACACTGAAGTCAGTGCAAATCTGCAATTAAAATGTTCTCACACATTATAGACTTCTTCTCATGTTTGACAAATATGTTTAGCTGTTGACTTGATGTTGCAGTGTTGCCCGTCTCATTCATGGTTGTACAAATAAAAGTGTGTTTCACTCAAAGGTGATATTTCCTACTTGTTAAGCTCTGAATATTTAACAGTGTAAATATTTAGGTGGAATAACACATACAAAATGCCCCTAAAAATATTCTAAAATAGAATATAAGATATAAAACATCAGGAAGTTCAGTCTAAATAGAATTTAAATAAATTATCTAATGTTTTATTGTGAAATTTAAATATACTTTTGACAGCCTTTTTATGTAGTTTTATGTATTTATTGGAATAAATGCTTTATCAGTTTATTGTGTATTGCTTTAAGTTACAAATTTGAAACACTGATGACACATTGGTTGTACCTGCAAATTGTGTTATGTATTTGTCAGACCAACAAAACATTTCAATTATTCATAAAGAAATTATGTTTGATGTATCTGCTGGTAAGTCGAAGCAAAGAAGGCAGAGCTTGTTGAATGTAGACGGAAGGCAGAACTAGAGTGAGTGACAGCCAGAGAGTAGATATCTTGTTTGTAGCAAGACAGTGCTGACAGTGAAGAAGTGTGCTTTGGAGGCCTCAAACATTTACCTTCAAGAGGCCAGAGTGACCCTAGATGTAAATTACAACCTTCTGCAGAGGAAGAAAAGTTCAACCATGGAGCAGCACGCCAAGGTCAGACCCTCTCATCCTCAAAAAATGATTGGATGTGTGCCCAATTAAACAGCATGATTCACAGATCTCAGCTGTGTTCTGATGGGTCTAGCTGTCACAATAAAAAGCCAAGGGAAGATCCATACATACATACATTTTCCAAACCCCCTTGTCCTTTTCAGGGTCAAGGGGGCTGGAGCCTATTTAAGCATCTCGGGCCACCAAGGTAAGATATTGGATCCATTCGCCATGGTACTCAACTATTTCTTCCAAGCGATCTAAAAATGAATCTTGGCTCAAATGTGTTTTATGAGTGTCAAAGGAATTATCTTGTACTGTTGTACAAATCTTGAGTACAAATGAAGGAGAGAAAGACTGACGAGATATTACAGTGAGAAAGAATAAGTGAGAAAAGCAGTAAATTACAGGCTTGAACAGTCTGCTCGCAGCTCTGTGATAGTGATAGAAGTCATGATAGTGTGGAATTTGTCTGCTCTTTAACTACCCCTAAAGGGTTAAACCCTCATGTTTTACTGAGGTGCCACTACACTAGAACTGTAGTCTTTTAAAAGAGCCATAACGTAATAGATCTAATGCATGTCAATGCATCACAAATTTTACACAGATAAACTGCAAATTATTTGTACGGTGTTGCCCTGTTATACGCTGCTGAAATAAAACCTTCTGTTTTTAACAAATGGTTAATTGTAGACTGAAAGGAAAGTTTTAACATTTCAGGAAATATTTGTGCAGCCTGCTTTTTCCTGAGTGGTCAGTTATTGCCATAATCCAAGATTTGACCAACCAAAGGATTGAGATTCATAATCATGACATTTGATCTACTATTCCAAACTCTGGATTTAATTTTTCCATTCCTCCTGCTCTTTACCGCAGGACTCTGATAAGTAAGTCTGAGTTTAAATGTTTTTCCATGTCACAGTAAAGATGATGTATGTCAACAATCATGTGTGTCCTTCCTAGTGTAGATGATAATATGTGTTTGAGTTGTGCATATGTCAGACCCTGCAGTTGAGTCCATGTTGCAAGGAAATGGAGCTGAATGCTGCCTTGCGTTAAAGGACTTGCAAAAAGGGAGACAAATTGGAAAGAAACAAGGCCAATCTAATAGTGCAACTCAACTCAAAGCAATGCAAATCCAAGACCTGGATGCTCTGCTGTGAGTCAATGTGTTTTAGTGTGAGTAGGATTTGGTGTATTAATGTTTTTATATGGGCTAAGTGTTTGTATTTATGTTGGAGGTTGAGGTTGGCAGGCAAACTAAAACACCTGGGTTTTCAGCTTGTTTTTTGAGTAATTATCAATTGGGCCTTTTCAATCATGTAACTCTTCCTAGTTTCCTTAGGTTTCGCCTGTGAGAGAATCATTGTGAGGTTAAGCCTGTGTTTTGTAGCGTAAATCATCTCTAGAAGATCTTATCTGTCTTAAATGGTGAAGAAACAATCCTTTGAAGAATCCTTTGTGTTACAAAACAACACAACCCACTTTTTATGTATTCCTCACTCTGTCCCACTTTCCTCTCTTTTTCTTGTTCTTTGCTTTTTATTTTGCTTAGGGTAGAGAAAGACTATCTAGAATCAGGCTTGTTGGATGGGAAGAAACTGGCCTCATCGCACAAGGTAAACCGAGCTAAGCTAGAGAAAGTGGAAGCTAGTCTACAGCAGGCTAACAAGGCTTTGACGGGTGAGTGTCTCTCCTTATGGAGCCTCCACACTTCTCTCACTGACTAAGCCAACTGACCATTGGGCCCCATCAATAGCCCACAAGGGACCCATATTTTAGCCCAGAACTGGGGAGCAGCTGAGGGGTCATTTGAGGATATCTCTGGAGCTTAACAAAGTCCTCGTACAGAGAGCATACACATTCTACTATTTATGTGTGTAATGATGATTCTAATGAGCATTATAATTTAGGATGTCTGCAGCTTGTAGGGACTTATTGTGTCCCAAATGTACATTTACATTAAAAAGCAAGTTTTTTCTTTGTGGATATGGTTGTGCTTTCCTCTGCACAGGTGTTAAGAGTGAGCTAGAGCAACAAATGACTCAAGCAACAAATGGAAAAACTAGCTGTAGAATTAATATTTGCTTAGGCTGAAAGAAATGCACAGCAAAGCCTCATTACCAAAAAGCAAAGTGAAAAATAAAGTGAATTATTAAGGCTGACATATACTTCTGCGTCAAAACCTCAGCATTGGCCATGCCATTGTCATTATGGCTATGCAGAGCCCGCATCATTGTTTTACACGTTTTAAAAGTAACAACAGCTGTGACAGGTTGATGTGGTCGATTTGTAATCAAGGATGCTTCAGTGAGGTGTGAGGGATTGAAACTGAACCCATACATTTTAAAAACTGAACAAAAGTAAAACTGAACACTTAAATTTTAAAACAGAACCAACTTCAGTATTTCTCACACGTTGAGTTTTACAAACAAGTTTCTCTTTCATAGACACTACAGGTTTTCTCTCATGTGTTTGATGCAGCTTCAATTGTGATTCAGTTATGATATTACAATATGTATTCATTTGTGATACGAAGCTCTATGTGTATTGTATTGTGAGGTAGTTGGCGACACCTGGCCATATTTTCCAGTACAGTAAAAAAATCTCCACTGCATATAACTTACTGCTTAGGTTCAACACAGAAGTATAATTTTGTCTCTTCATGCACAACTTCTTAGTATACATTGTGTATTTGTTTCAGACATTTAAATTTAGAACTATTATAGATCTGGGCCTTGACTAGCTGTCAGTTGGTTCAATTAATTTTTTTAAATAATAAGAGATTATGAATTGATAAGCAGTAAACCTAAATCGCAAAACTCTCTGGGAATTAAAAGAGTTAACACATGCACCTGTCCTGTGTGTCTCAGGAAAGCATGCTTTGTGTGCACAGAGACAGCAGACAGAGGAGCTGCAGGAGATACTGGCCAAACTGCAGCAACAAGTCTCTGCTGCATGCCGAGAGCCAAAAAAGCCAGGTTTGTGTGTTTATCTGTTTCTCAAATGAGTACAAGACCTTAAGTCAAAGAATTGGAATTGATTTAGAAGTCATAGCCCTACACACCAGCGGGTGGCAGTAGTCTGTATATAAGAGTTCTAATAAGTAATATTACTTATTATCATAATTGGAATGATCTTATTTATTAACAAGCTCCCACACCAAGTCAAAATGCTGAATCGGCTGAAAATCTGTTAAAAAGGACCAACTAGTGCCTAGCAGAACACTACCAAAGCTAGACTAACCTACGCTCAAAAACTGCCCCAATATCGGCTTGGTGTGTCCTGGGCTTTAAGGCGATTTGGCAAATGGTTAACATAGTTTGTTTCAGTACATTAATTCTGAGTTAATCACACTGTCCTGATGGACTTTTTGATTGGCAGGTCCTCCCTGGAAAAGAGGCAGAGAAGTCAACTCTTACTATATAGCATATAATTACCCTGGAGCGTGACATAGAGACAGCTGCCCTTGAAAAAGATTGAATGCGTCAAAACTTTCTAAACACACAGGAGCAGGACAAGGTATAATAAATCTGAACAGATCTGTGTCCTCTTTAGTACTTTTTAGGCATTATCATAATCCATTTTTTCCACGTTTCGATCCACGTTTTCGAACGATCTTTGAGTTCCCGTTTCATAGGCTTGCCTGAATGACTAGGGAGCTGTCTATGCAGCAGCATGAGGCTCAGCAGGAGGTCACATAATCCATAATTTTCCACTTACATTCCTGTTGTTCACTCACAGAAACTTGACCAAGAATCCTGTAGCCCAGGAGAGCAGTAAAATCTGGCACAAAAGTTTGTGCCAGAGCCAAGTAACCAATGTCATGTAAGTAGAGGGGGGTGAGTCAGTTTATGTTGGGCTGTAAGGAAACATGTAAGGCCTGTTGGAGTCCACTTTGTACCTACAAGAGGCAGTCTTTGGAAGAGACATTTAGTATGGACTTCTATTGAACTTGGCATTGGTTAATGTGTACTGAGCATTCTCCAGATGCCACAAGTTCGATTGGTCAGCACACAGAAAGTTGTTTTTATGAATGCATGTTTGTGCTTGTATCTGTATGTGTACATTTCCACTTTAAAGTCACAAGGTCAACTTTGAAAATAAACTCTGAAGAAATATTTAGTTAGATTCTACCCCAGCCTCAGGCCAAAAATTTTAACGATCCAGCGGTCTTTCTCAAAACACCAAGGATGAGTAGCTGTGATTAGGACTTCTTTGTGAGAGGCTGTCAGCTCTCAAAGATGGAGTCTCTATTCCTCTTTAATTATTTTCACTAATCCTCCTTGGACTTGCCTGGTCAGACAATCACAAACTACAAGCAGTAAGTTATGAAAGAGCAATAAAAGCCAGCAGTGGAGAGAAAATGAAGGAGGCTCTTTTATAATATGAAAAAGAAAGGTTAAAGTTAGCTTTTTTACAAATAAACAGTTCCTCAGATGTTATTTATTTTTGTATTTTTGTAAAAACTGTCTTAATGGAAACAGAGCTCATTCCAAACTCCTGTTCTACTTAATCCAACCCCCCTTTAATGAATATAACCAGTGATAGCTTGGCGCAGACGTATTCACTTAAATTAGGATTTATGAGAAGAATTCACCTTGTG
>JAZGTK010014542.1:0-13677 GCA_036877625.1 Ambastaia sidthimunki
TTTAAGTCACTTAAAATTAAACACGTTTTCCATGAGCTCTGCAAGGTAAGAAAGTTTTTGAAAAGCATCTTAAATGACGCAGCTGGATTTTCAACCAGTGTTTTTTGTTTACTGTAGAAGTATTAAACAATGCTAAACTGTTAAACCTACATCAAATGTAACTAACTGATGTGTCATTTAACAACAAAAAGACGCATAATTTTAATTAGAGGCCTGATTTGCATTCATTTTTTTAGAACTTTAGAATACTTAAAACACTAAAACAATTATTACATCTACATTTATTTTTATTTATTGTAGTTAATGCTTTAAAAAATAATTTTAATAGTTTTTTATGTCAAAGGTACACTATTATCTCCTAGAACCTTATAAAAACCAGAAATGCTAAAATAACAAAAGAACATTATACTCACTCATCTGTTTTGTGTTTGTTGTGTGTGGCTGTAGAGTTCTTCATATCCTCAGTCCCCCAATGCCAGGTCCAGTTATGCCTGTGGACGTGGCTGTGCAGCTGTACATCACACATTCTCCCCCGCTGCGCAGCTTCCTGAGCTCTTATGAAGACTTCAGGTCACGCAACCTGGTCAGCACCTGCTGCAAACCCCTGAGGCCCTGTTTGAGCTCCAGAGCCCACCTGGAGCCCCCCTGCCTGGGCTGGCAGACACCAAAATCCAAGGCCAAGAAAAAGGTTGTGTTTGCAGATTCCAAGGGCATGTCGTTGACAGCGGTGCATGTCTTCTCTACCTTCGATAACAGAGAACCTGCTGCACCCCGGCTGCAGTTTGACCTGGAAGATCTAGAGAACGTCACAGCAACTGTCCATATAAACTCGGTCCAGACCCGAATTCTAGATTTTCCACAGCCAGCCGCAGACTATCTGGACTTCCGCAGCCGGCTGCTGAAGAACCTGATATGCCTGGAGAACTGCACCCTGCAGGAGCGAGCCCTCACCGGCACGGTTAAAGTGCGTAACGTGGCCTACGAAAAGTGTGTGTATGTGCGGATCACCTACGACACCTGGAAGAGCTACCAGGATGTGGAATGCGCCTTCATGAATAATGTCTACGGATGCCAGGATACAGACACATTCTCGTTTGCCATTGAATTGCCCATCTATGTGCCCCCTCAGAATAAGATTGAATTTTGCATTAGCTATAGAACTGGAGACCGGACGTACTGGGACAACAATGATGGCAGAAATTATGGACTGGTTTCAACATCTTGGCAACAAGACAAAGAAAGGAACTCATCAACACAGTCAAAGAAACAGGAACCCAGAAAGTCAAGCAGGAAAACAGACAACGGGATTAATACATTTCAAACTCCCCTCCAAACCAATAACATTTTCCCAAATTGGCAACATTGGGAGGAAATTGACACTAGTAAACCCTACTGGTGACCATTTTATGTTTTATGTTTTTCTCAGTGTTAAAAGTTTTGCAACAGAAGCAGATTAACCATCTCTTTTAAGCTCCTAAAGTAATTTATTTGCTGTCTTAAATCAATTTACAAGTAGATGTTCAATAGCTGAATAAGGAGGGAAAAAAAGCTGTTCGAACAGACACCAAGAGTAACTTTCTTTTTAATGGAACACACTGGCTGCAGTGCAATACAAACAATGTTTTTATTTGTTAAAACTTGATGATCCCGTTTCTTACTGCAGAGGTGGACACTTCTGTAACCCACACCACTGGGGTTTAGATATAAATAGTACAGAACATTTTTGTTGGTTTATTGAATAAAACATGCTTTTGTATTAAATGTACTTTGTCAAACTGCCCTCGTTTGCCACATCTGCAGACTGTGCACCTTAAAAACAGAAAACTTAAAAAAACGATTTAAGTAAAAATTAACCATGTTTGCTGAGCCTCTGACGATCATATTTGTAAGATTTCACTATGGAAGCTAGCAACAGTTGGTGTGCAACCAGAAAGATTTTCCTTCACATTGAAGGGTTAAACTTTACCTGGTTATAAAAAGGGGAAAAGTAAAAAGAGAAGGAAAAAATTTATATTTATCATATTTATGCACTTAGAAAATAAATCAGCATAGAAAAATTAATTTGGTTAAGATCGTTTTGCTAATCAAGCTTTCAAAATCTGCAAGATATGCATCTGTGCATCAATATGCCTCTTTTTTTATTAATGTTTGTGTGGGATGTGTTGCACAATTTAAATGCACATGCTAAATTGGTAAAGGAAATGTGCTAAACAGCTGGAAAAGGATTCTGTGCCTTAAGATTCTGTTGCTAATGACGGTGTACAAAAAATGTTTGTTTGGTTAATTGTTTGAAGTGCAATTCAGTGAGACTGAGTGGAACGATTTGTGATGTTTTGTATAGATTCAGTTGTGAAGATAAGAATGACTGTATTTAATTAAGCAAAGAATGGATGTCTGACTACATGTATGTATTTAGTGCGATTGCTAATAAAATAAATAAAAAATCACATTCACTCTCATTAATTGTGTTTCTACAGAAGCATGTTTGAGAGAGAGAGAGACAGAGAGAGTACTGTTAAAAGGTCAGCAAGATGTCTTTTGACCTGCCCAGTGAGGACCAAATATTAATAATGTGAAATCCTTTCCAACCAGTGACCAATGATGTCCATATAACGTATTGGAAACGTTAAGAATAACTGCTGATCCAAAAAAATCAAATGAAATCTCTTCAATATCTCAATGGTTTCCTCTGATGACATCAGACCAAGAGCAAATGAAGACTTTAGTAGGTCTCCTGCTTTTGTCAGATTTTTCCTCTGAGAATCAGACTGTAAAAATCTAACATATCCCTCGTTAGCATTTCAGAAAAACTCAATTCTCATCCATTCCTCTAAGACAAAATTAGCTTAATATGCTCTCCACATTGTTATGCTTAATATTAATATGCTCTCCACATTGTTGTTGTCTTATTTGTGTCTGTTGTTATTTTAAAGAAGTTTAAGGAGAAACATGCAACAAAGTTGATAACAGAAAACTCAGTAAGGTCCCCTGAGATTTTAAAAATGAAACCTTTGAGCAATAATTCTTTCCTCTGAAATAACTTACATGAAACACCAGGAAGTGTCAAAATGTTCATTACCATTGTGGAGTCAAATGCAAATCTTGTTGAACACTGTGTGAGTTGAGCCTGACGTTAAACAGACATGCAGTAGAAAAAATGCAAATTATAACTTAGATTTTTGAGGACTTACAGAGTAGCAGTCAAAATGATTTAGGCTTTTAAAGCACTTATTCACACACAAACCACTCTTTATAGCTATAATATCAGTTTTACAAGAACATAGGGGTTGCGCTCCATTCCCAGAGGAATGTGAAAGAGCTTGTGCTCCATTTTCCACATCAATTTTTCCAATGTTTTTAATACCACACATATTTTTTACATCTGTTAAACAACTTCTCAACAGAGAGACAGAGGAACAGAGTCAGTCACCCAAACTCCTGCAAAGAACTCTGATAACCTTGGATTTCAACTGCTGGCTGTGTACTGAACACGTAGTACAAAAATACCAGCCCTTCTGCCAAGCCTTTTTTAGCTGGTGATCATTAATATAACCAGTGAACAGAGGAACATCATGTTGATAGAAAAGGTATCTGCAGGTTATTTCAATATAAAGATCACCTTACAGGATGTGATAATATTAAATAACCGGCTATAAATATATAATACACCCATAAGAAGATCTATATGAATGAACAATATATGCATTATAATGTAGCTCGACTTTTAGATACTCTTTAGGATAAATACAGAACTTTAATTTTTTTTACAGTATAAAAAATATAATTTCAGAACTATACATTAGCTATACATTTGGCTTTTCTTTCCTCTTTTAGTTTTTACCAAATGTCACTTTCTTTATATTTGTGACTTTTTCAGAAATTACATGCATAACAAAGTAATGAATTATAGAAAGTAAAGGCTTTGTTTGTACTGTAAATATAGAGTATCATAAACACATGCTACACACCAACCAGTTTATATAATAAACAGCGGTTGCCAAATATTTCACACCTCTTACCTTCATTATGTGCCAGTTTTTATTGGCAGACTTAAAGACTGGTCTACAGTTCTGTGTATTTGTATGTCTGCATGTCTGGCATCTTGGCTTTAGTAATGGGCTCTATGGATTAATTACATTTCAAACAAGATGAAATAACGTGATTTATCCTTAGATTTTTCCTTTAACAGGCCTGAAGTTCAACTTAACCTCATCTAGTGACACATAATGGCCTCTCATTGCAGAAATGTTTATGTCCCTGCAAACATTTGTTGTTCTTTTTCCAAGACTCTGTGTACAAGTACTTAAACGAACTTTTATTTCTGTGTGATGTATGTATCAGTCTTGTACATTTGTGTATTTTACATCATAAATCAAACATTTGCTCATACTGATCTAAAGGGGCTACTCAAAGCTACCAACTGAGGCTGTACTCAACCAAATTCACACTATTTAACCAAACAACCAGTGCTGTGTTTGAAGAAACAGTGGATAAATATTACCATGATGTAATTATGCCTGTGACAAGATTTTTTGCTCATGCAAAATTTCTAAAATGTTTTCCATTAATATTTAAATGCATGAGAAATAAATCAGGGTTAAATCATAGATACATTCATCAATAATGTACCTTAGCTGTACGTTTTATATGCTTACACATAATAGTTATATAACTATATAAACATCCATTCCGACTGTTATAATTTACCTCATCCTGTCTCTGCAGTCCTTTTAAGTCTCCAGCGCAGGGCTCAGTGCCCATATTTCATGATTCCAAACAGAGGTTATGCAAACATTTGAGGAGTGGTGCAAGAGGAGCCATAAACAGCCCTCATAGATGGTAGGAGAACAGTGGAGCATTCACAATCAGTGCAGAACAAGAGTCCCTCTTACTGAGTGAGGAAGAAACCAGAGCGGAGCAAAGAGTGAATGTGTCCACCCAGCTAACAAATCTTTGGTTGTAAAAACATTTCCCTAACATTTCCATTAAGTAAAACAAAGGTTAAAATGTTATTTAGAAAGTTCCATAAATGCTAAAAACGTTCAGTTTTTTAGAAGTTGTATTAATATTATTGCATAAAATAAGAACATTATTTAAACATTTTGTTAATCCTGTAATGTTTTTAAAAAAGTTTCACTAACCATTTAAGAATAAAGTTTTTTATTTATATGACATATTGTTAAAGAAAAGATACTAACGTTACTGGAAGAACTTTACGATAACTTGTAGAGAACATAAGCCAACGTTCTGAGAATGTTCCCTGTTAGCTGGGCATACAGCTGTGATTTTCTGCTCTCTAAAACCCTCTTCAACAATAAAGGGCACAGTGAATGTGTTTTTCCTGTTCCTGAGTACTGGCTTTACCAATCCAAAAAATTTATTCACTATTTTATTTCCTGTGCACGAATTGCAAACATGTGTTTGGTGATGTGTGGGCAGAGTTTTATAGGTGTGTGTGTGTATGTGTGTTCAGGTTTGGCTACACTTGGCTACAGTTTTGGAAAATGTCAGGCTGATAAGCAAATTTATAGCAGTCCTCACTACTGATAAATGTAGTTTACTTTATTAAAAAACAATAATAAAATACACACACATCAAATCTAATAATATCTACAGGTTTGTGAGGGGGTTCCATCTTCTAATTAATATTCATAAGCCAAGCAAAATGTGTGTGAATCCTTAAACACAATCAGGAGTTTGTGACAAAACACAAAGGCTTAAATTCCCGCTGCATACCCAAAGTCACTAGTCTTTGTCAGCAGTTTTATGATTTCTGTGTTCACCTTGTGCAGTCATTAGAGCTGTTTATATAACATGACATTTGATCCGGCACGAAGCTGAACACACACACACCCTTGGAGTTTGATTCCAGTCCCAAAGAACCTGGATTTTGGATGAGTTTCCTCCACTGCTGACACTGCACATTTAAGATATAATTCTGGATTTGTACTGCGTAACAAAGCTTTAATTATAGTCCAGTGCAGAACAAAACTCTTTACAGTTTGTGTTTGGCAGTACATGTTCAATGAGCCATTGTGTGAGTCTGATATGAAGTCATCCAAAATAGATTTTGGTTATAGGAAATTGAAATAAAATTTTATAAAGTGCCAGTAATGTGGAACTTGTTACATGAAGACGTTAAAGCCCCCATTAAATTTGGAAGCACATTTTCTGAAACCAGTTGCACTTATGAAATGTGGAAGGCATGTGTAATAAAAAACAAAAAGAACTTTGTTAGGGATACAAACAAGTAAAGGCATTAATACAGTATTTTTGAGTCTTGGATTTGGAAAGCTGAAATTACTTAGAACAAAATTTTGCTCTGCAAATTAAAGTAAAAGCAATAGAGACAGATTTAAAGCAAAGCCATAATTCCCACAATCCTTTGCATATGTAATACGGTTTGTCAGTTTCACTCCACTCCCTCAGAAAGACCCTCAGAGCTATGCAATCTCTCCCAGTATTTACACTATATAGCCGTATACATGAACCCAGTAGACCTGACATATAGACATATAGATGATATGGTCTGCACAGACTTGTTTGACCCAGTGTACGTGTGTGTGTGTGTACATGTATGTATACGCCAGAGCAGCTGCATTCTGGACAGGTCATATGGTTCATATGACAAAGCCTAAACTCACTTTATAATCCTATATAACTTCTAAATTATTTTATGTACATTTATTAATTTCACAGATGCTTTAATCTAAAGCAAACTACAAAAAAAATTGTATAGGGGATTTTCCCAGCTGTTTTTTTCCCCCAGCTGGCTCCTCTTTGCACACACACACACACACACACACACACACACACACACACACACACACACACACACACACACACTTGCTCTTGTAAGATAAGCAAAGGTTGCATGTGACATGATGCAATATCACCCGAGACTTGGTCATGCCATTTAAACCTGTTACAGTTTCACACTTATACTAAAACAAGAATAATAAAGAAAATGTTTATTTTAAACTTTATATTTTACATAACATTTTCTTTTTGGGTGAACTGATCCATTAGGGCTCATAGGTCAATCTTTTCAAGACCATATATAGAAATGTTATTTTAAGATTTTAAAATGTTAGAATGTGTTTTTAAATCAGTGTGCAAGCTGGGAATGTTTACATCTCATTGGCTTGCCTTTGTGTCTTTGGTTGTAAAGTAAAAAACAGGGCTGAGGGGTATTTGCAGATCCCTGAGGGTCACTCACGTGATCAGACATCTCTGTCCACTTTGTCCTCACGACCAAACACCGTGATCGCCTAAAGCTCACTGGCTACCACGGTCATGTGACCAAATATTGCTTTGCCTATGAACACCTGGAGACAGAAATAGCAGAGTGTTGTGACATGGATGTGGGTAGGTTGTGTGTGTGTGTGTGTGTGTGTGTGTTGCACACGGATATCTGCTTACATGATTTACATGGCTTTTAGCTTATATGGCTTTGAACCAAAGCAATTACCAGTTACGCAAAGAATACCTTTAAAAACATTAATATTTCATTGCCTATTTAAACTGCAAATTACACGTTTTTGTGAGAATTAAGACTGGTACAATAGAATTAGGTATCATTAATAAATAATGTAATATGCACACAATTAGCATACAGTACACATGTCAAGTTTCAGGCCGTATGTCATGCACTTATTTTTGTTTAAAATAAAAGGAAATTTTGCTGGCACTTATTTGGTGCCCTACATAAAAAGGTTCGAACTGTCCCTACTGAAGCAGCACCAGGTCTGTCCTTGGCACTGGCTTTCTGTTACAATCAGTCCTACTTAGAGAGTATTGAAATGACAAGCAGCACTTACTGGCACTGAAGTGCAGCTTAAATAGTGTGTGAGTGTGTTTTCAGCATCAGGGAAGGAAGGGCGGTTCAAACAACCAACGTGAGTACGTTACAGGATATGAATGCTTGTGATCCATCTATTCTTGACTCTGAGCGTATCACCTTCAGAACCTGGCAGAGAGCTACATATGTCCTACAGCACTATATATCAGTTTTCACACCACATATCATATAACAGTAACCAGTCATTTATGTTCATGCATGTAATATATTGTAGTCTGTATAATTAAAATGACATATACACAGACGCATCTGAACAGAGTGACAAAGGGACTGCAGTTGTTTCATGCTGGCTTGGAGAAAGATCTGAACGAAATGTACATCGATGTTGACAGATTGTGTTATTCATAGCAGGGAAGGACTTTGGTTTGCTGTGAGTTTCAGGACTAGCGGGAGTCAGAACATGTTGTTTATGAGCGGGTGGCGGGTAGGCAAGAGGTTACCGAGATTATAGGCTGATGCATAAAGTATATGGTCACCAGTTATTACTATTAGATTTAATTTTAAATCCACCATGCAACTCTTACAATCTCTTCGTTTCTCTGCAGGATCTGCAGCTCAAAACACTTACTGAGTTGTATCTGTTTTTATCTGCATCACTAGTGACAATAAACTATTTTTACAACAAAGATTTAAACCACCCCCACCCCCCACATAGCTATTGCTTGGTCAAATAAATGACCCCTCCCCAAACTCAAACTGATGTTTCTTTGTCATGCCCATTTGGGCCACTTAAATAGACTGTAAATCTGTGGCACAGAAATTACACATTTTATAAAAAATCTAAAATTACCCTAACGTAAGCCCAGTTTACGTACAACAGGAAACATTCTCACAACATTGGCTAACGTTTTGTAAAGTTATATCAATGTTATCAGAAAAGTTCCTGCAGTAACATTAGTGGAATTTTTAATGCTATTTATCATACATATCTTAAATGTTAAAAATGTTGGAATTAAAAATGTTTGAGTAGTGTTATAAAAACGTTACCATTACACAATATTACACATTAATATTAACATCTAAAAAACTGGAACATTTTCATTTTAACAAAATGCAAATCTATTTTTTTATTGTAACTGTTATTTATTTTAACTGTTATTTATTTTAACTGTTCTACAAAAGTAAACAAGCATTAAGAATTTAAGTTCTATGTTGTTATTGGTGGAACTCCAGGTTAATCGTTAGAACAAGGCGACTTAGCTTGAGAACATAATGATTATGTGAATGTACACATACAGACCAGAAATTTATTTAGATGCAATTCTGTAACAAAATGTTGCACTTAGACACAAAGGAAAACATTTCCACCCCCTCAAAATGCACAAAGTCAATGACCTATTGATCAAAGTGACTTGTTAGCTGACATGCTTTGGAGCTTTGGAGCTATGTTTTCAGACAACATACCTGGATTGAACACATCAGTCCTGCAGTGTCACATTCAGTACAAGCTGCATCCTAACATCATTAATTTTAGTGCAAAAATTTTAGGCTACGATAATTCATGTCAACAGAGATGTAAACAAACTTCTTTATGCCCACTGGCCAGTGAGTAAGACGGATGTGTCTGAACTCTCCATGCACATATTTTACAAGAACGCTCTGGTCCGGCTGTGACACACCCCTCTGATAATATGGAGATCAAAGTGGAACCCTGCATCTTAAATGGATGGGTTTAATGTTCAAGGTGAACATATTTGAGGGGAACTTCTGGGGGGGTTCTGTTGTTTTCCAGTGAACTGACAGAAACTTAGCAGACACAGAATGTCACGTACATTGTGTTTGTTTACCAGTTTGCACTAAATGGTTGCAGGGTGCTGATTGATTTTTGATTAAATGTAGGATTAATCTATTACTTTTAACTGTATATTGACTTTTAAGCTAAACTTTGGAAATGTGGAATTGAAGTGTGTTTCTTGAAATATTTGATATTGTTATGTAGTAAAGCTAACCTCATAAAACCTGTAGTGTCCATCAGTCAACACACCTGTGCTCATATAGCTGTCTGCGTGGGACACACTATGGAGTGTGAGATCATTGTCAAGACTAAACCTAAACTAACCCCAAACCATGTCTCTATGACCTTTACCTTTAGGTGAAGCAATTTTGTTTTTAAAATTAAATTACAAACAAACATAATATTATTTTGCTAGACACAATATTGAGAAATGAGAGCAGTGACTGGTCCTAACAAAACAATTGGAAGCAAAACATAAGTACAAACAAAAGTAGATTAAAAAAATGTTTGCTTCCATTTTGAATACACTAACAATCTTTGCTTTCTTTACCAGTTAGTGTTTCTGTAGCTCAACTGGTAGAGCATTGCATTAGCAGCGCAAAGGTTGTGGGTTCGATCCCAGGGAATAATTGAAAAATTGAATTCACTATCCAAAGCTTCTGCCAAATAAATGTAAAAATGGCACTAATACTCACATACAGACATGGTGTCCATAATAGTTCCCTAAGATCTTTTTGCAAGATGACAATTTCTGCCTGAGTTCAAAGGATTAATCTCTGTAAAAAGGTGAAACAAAGTGTAACCAAAATGTGTCAAGGTTTCTGTTTGTATTTGTGTGTGAGTATGTGTGCCAGTGAGTGCTGGGAAAGAAAATGGTGAGCTTATTAAATATGCTAAGGATAGAGATAAAGAATAGATAAAAATTACTAAAAGGGAAAGGCAAAAGAAAAAGAGGGAGTCTGTTTATGTGTTTAAGAGAGATCATTGTGTGTTACTGGAGTACAAGTCTCTTTTGGTTCCTTTCCCAAGTTAAGTGACCCACATACACACAGCAAAGCCAAGTCTGCCAGCCAATAGCCAAGCAGGTGCATCACATTTATTTACAAGCATCTTGTATTAACATGGACTTTGCTCTCATAACAAATCAGATCTAATGCTGCAGCTCTCTGTTTTCCCCTCATCTCACTCCCTCCACATCTGCTTGATTTCATTGGTTCACAGCTGGTTAGCTTATATATATACATTTGGAAATAACAACTTAAATAGCTTACAATGCATTCAAGACATACATTAGCTTGTATACAAGTATGTATTTGTCCTGGGATTGAACCCACAACCTTGTTGTTGTTGGCAGCATGCTCTGCCCATTGAGTTACAGGACCATACGCCATCACCTTTTTTAATCTCTCCCTTTTTCTCCTCCACCTCTGCTTGCTCTTTTCTCTGTCTCTCTCTCTCTCTTGTCATCCTTAGGATTTCTTTGTCACAAAATTTCCATAGCTATTTCCATAGCTTAACTGGTAGAACATGATGGCCAAAATCATAGACTTACATTACATTTAGGAGACATTTTTATCTATAGCAACTTACAGTGCATTCAAGCTATACATTTGATCAAGCTATACATTTGATCAGCATTTGTGTTCCCTGGGAATCAAACCCAAAACCTTTTGCACTGCTAATGCTCTACCAGCTGAGCTAAAGAAACACTGATTTCAACACCAGGGACCACACAATCAATAAAAGGTGTACATTGAATGTACTGAAAGTGGCTTTGAATAAAAGTGTCTGCAAAAAGTCTCTGTGTAAATGTTAAATCTGTACAAACACAATCCTTTTTATCACTGGCCGTATACTAGGCAGTTATTTATAAAAATGTAAGATGTTTTAAATAATACATTTTATTACATGCCAATTGTGATCAATTAATTGCTTGATTAACTCAAACCAAATGAATTGGGTCATTATTTATAGAGCCTCATGGACAGAGCAGATCATTAAGACTGAGGTCAATGTAACGCACTGAAGCATAAACAATTCATTATCCACCATAAACAGACTCATTGGGCTCCATGCTTGACTAGTTTCACACTGAGAAACACACACACACACACACATTTATTTCACTACATCTATTCACACAAAGACATATTGTGTGATTATTAAATAAATGGTGCCTGAGTGGTGAAATCAGTGGAAAATTCCATCAGCTGCCCTATAAACTGATATAAATAGCAGGTGTAAAAGCAGGTATAAACAGGTGTGCGCATGTGACTCGCTGTAAATGTATTACTTACAACTCAACTACTGTATGCACAAGTAAATTGTCAATGTTTATTGGGGGTAATTAGGAAAAGTAATTATATGTGCAAGATGATAAACAAGAGATAACAAGATGATGTTAGTTCAGGTACTCTGACAATAAAACCTCTCACTAATTCAATGTCTGGAAGATAATTTTAACAATTACAATATGGCTAACCGCTACACTAAAGTAAGGGATTCCTAGCTCAATTGGTACAGCATGACACTAACAAAGCAAGGGTTTGGGTTCGAATGCACACGCAAAGAGAAAAAATAAAATTTATCTGGAATCCACAGCAAGGCATTTTGAATACACTAACAATCTTTGCTTTCTTTAACAGTTATTAGGTTGGCAGTGCACTGTCAGTAAAGGTGACCCAGAAACACTTGCTCTTTCTGCATCATGTCCTTGAGAAATGCACCTTACCACAGAGAAGGGCACAATTTAATGTTCCATGTTATGGAAATAGTGTAATATTTCTGTAATATTTTTAAAAATTCCACAAACAATTTAGCAATACACAATACACAAACTCTTGAGCAATGCACCTTACCCTCAATTGCTCCCTGGTGCTGCCACTGCTCCAGGTTTGTGTTTATTACTCAATACTCCAATGTGTGTGTTTACTAACTGGGTTAAATGCAGAGGACAGATTCAGAGCATGGAACATCATACTTGGTCTCCATGTCACTTTATTTTTAAGAAATTAAATATTGGGGACCAGAAACAGTAGAAATTTAAACATTGAGATCATCAACGACATTTTAGAAGTTCAGGGGTTTCCGTGTGTGTGTGTGTTTGTGTGTGTGTATGTGTGTGTGTGTGTGTGTGTGTGTGTGTGTGTGTGTGTGTTTAAACCCCCATTCAAGTTTCCAAAACAGGTCTGAGTGGGGAATGGCATACTCAGAGCAAGCCAGCCTTAGATGACCCCATGAGAGAGGGATGTTGTGACAGCTTATATCACTCAAATGGAATTCTGTTATCCCCTCTAACCATCTGATATTTGAGATAGTATTTAGGTCAGGGGTCTTCAATCCATGTTACTAGGGGTCCACAACCTGCAGAGTACCTCCGGCCTCTTTCAACACACCTGCCTGGATGTTTCTATCAGTTCCAAAGACCGTGATTAGCTGGATCAGATTCATTAGGGTTAAAGCTAAACTCTGCAGGTCTGTGGGTAGGTCTGGCTTCTTCAACAGGAAATTAGCCATTTAAATATTAAAACCATAAGCACTCAAGCCATTTTACAAACACTGTTAAACCACTGTTAAACAAAACAGTCATAATTTATAGTGAGGTTACAGCATCTACAGCTGAGAAAAATGCACAACACCAGAGTTTATATAGTGGAAGTATATAATGGCCTTTCAGTGCTAAATTATTTGAACCAGTGAAGCCTTAATGATTCAACTCAGTGATTCTTCAGTTATTTAACCCGTTACATAAGGATAAAATAACAGGCAGGACAAACTCTAACACCTTAGATACACAAGGCAATTGATATCTCAAATCATGCAGGTGTTGCATTGCTTCAAACAATTTCACGTCACTCACCGTAACACGACACAAAGCTGTGATCTGACATCTGTTAGCAAAGCCCAGGTGAAGACAGAGATACAGTAGCAGTCACCTTCAAATGTGTCTGTGTGTCAAAGGGCGACTTTGCGCTTTTGTTTTTATACACAAAGATTCAATTGTTCTCAGTTTATGTCCCAGCTAACAGCGAACATTCTCAGAATGTTGGCTGTTGTTCTCTAAAGGTTTTCGCAAGGTTCT
>JAZGTK010014543.1:0-13676 GCA_036877625.1 Ambastaia sidthimunki
GGAGAAGAAAAACATCTGCAGAGCTTTGAGGACCTCCACATTTATCAGGAACATCCAGCAGCATGGGAAAACTCCTGCAGTGTCGGTAGAGCAGGAAGTCCTGGATATCTTCTGGCAGCGAATAAAATCCATCCACTTTAGACGCAGACTCATTTTGTTGACAAGTCGGAGGCGATTGCTGGAGATTTGATGATTGGGGTAAATATATCTGACGATGGAGTTTCTCATATGCATGTGCAGCATTAGACTTCACATCTTCTAACTCTTCTTCTTCCTGTTGGTCGTTTTGTTTGAAGATTATTGCCAAGCATATAACACCTGTCATAAGTATAGCTATCGTCTCCAGGTTTCGCTTTCTCATTGTTCTACCTGTTGAAAGAGACACAGTTCAGTTAATCATAAAGCTCCACTCATCAAAAACAAACAAATCACACAACACAAATAAATACAGATACAAACAAATACATCAAATAAATACAGATATAAACAAATACATAATATAAATAGAGATATAAACAAATACATAATATAAATAGAGATATAAACAAATACATAATATAAATACAGATATAAATAAATACATCAAATAAATACAGATATAAACAAATACATCAAATAAATACAGATATAAACAAATACATCAAAAAATACAGATATAAACAAATACATCAAATAAATACAGATATAAACAAATACATCAAATAAATACAGATATAAACAAATACATAATATAAATACAGATATAAACAAATACATCAAATAAATACAGATATAAACAAATACATCAAATAAATACAGATATAAACAAATACATCAAATAAATACAGATATAAACAAATACATAATATAAATACAGATACAGCTGAACACTGTATTAGTATTGTTTAATAATTCTATTAATTTTCAATGAACTTCTATTAATTTTCAATGAACTTCCTTTTCATATTTTTTTCTTTTTTTCATTTGTACAGCTGCTTAGCAACAATGTGCCATCGTGACAAGCGGTTTATAAATAAACGTATTTCTGTCTGAGAAAGGAACACACTAATGCGCTCATTACAAAATGAAGCAGCTGATGTGTGACGTGTTACAATTCTTATCTTGGATAATGTATTGAGCAAAAAGAATGTGAAATAAGATCCAATCTTTCAGCTCCAACTGTAAAACACACCCGGCATTTTAGCTTTGTCTCTCATAAACTGTCAGACAGGAACGAGATAGAATGAACGCAGGGAACTCCCTCAACCCACATGAAAAGAAATTCTTACAAATGCAACACCACCCAAAAAATGGTTTGCACAATCATAAAAATAACAACTGGATAATTGTACACACACCTATCATCTTTATCTAGCTATCCATCCATCTGTATGTGCATGTATATATGTATATATATATATATATAGAGAGAGAGAGAGAGAGAGAGAGAGAGAAGGCAAACATATATACAATTAACAACATATATGCAATTAACTGTAGAAATAAAGAACTGGTGGCCATTAATTTATTCCACATGGTTAACCTCTCCCTACTTGTGACTTTACTACCCACACCTCCAGTGTACACTTCACTAATGAGGTAACCAGAGAGAGAAAGAGAGAGAGAGAGAGAGAGAGAGAGAGAGAGAGAATGAGGGCTTGTTTCATCTCTGTGTCTGTTAAGTGAGAAACACACATATAATCTTATTCTTGTGATTTCCCCGATTGAATTAAACTTCAGTTCACAAGCGCTCAGTTTATTGCGGAATAATTCAGTAACTTTTTTTAACTTCTAAAACTGTCTCATTGCATCATGCAAGTATCCAACAATAGGGGGCTGCAAATTTGGGCTGATCATGTGATCAACCCAACACTAGTAATGCAATATATAAAAACATCTTAAACGACTGTAATCTTTATCACAACTGAATGCACATTGTTTTTAAACGTATGACAGCTGATGTCTTCGGGTTGGAGGTGTCTGTAATGCGAAACAATTTCATGCATTGCAACAGAAACGGTTCATAAAATAAAGAACGGAAGAGGAAAAAAGCAGTTGTGAGAACGCCTTGTTACCACACATCTGTGTCAACATATCTGCAAAACAGTTCACAAATCAGAAAACAATATAATATAAACCAAACAATCGCCAAACGCCTTCCAGTCAAGAATATATGAAAGTGCAGCTATCAGAAACCAAAAGCAAAAACTCTACATCAATCAGTACTAAGTAATGAAACGTTATTTAAACATTTTAAAACATAGCAGAAACATGTATTTTATATTTAAGGATACGTTTTTGTAAAATAATAATTTGTTGATTAAACAAACCTGAAAATATCCCTGTTATGATTAATACATTTCACATGGATTCAGTTTTACATTTCCCAAATAGAAAACATGGAAACATGTCGTATCTCACCTGAGGGTTAATTCAGCTTCTTGCATTACATTAGTCCGTCTGCGCAAATGAATATATTGAGTTTTGGTTTGAAGCATCCCCGCCCAGCATTCACTGCTCACGCAGTCCTCACAGCAGCTGTATGAAGAGGAAAGAGGCGGCGATACAGACACAGCACGTGTCTCAATCACTAAACAGCGTTTCTGGGCCATCACAGGCACAATTCAAAATGCTGTCCGGGAAGGCAGCTGACGAAGTTTTAAGACTTGTTTGATTTTTTGCCTTACTGCCCTTGTCTCATCCCAAAACACAGGGGTGAGTTTGAACAAACAGCACACTGAGGAATGTGGTTAGAAAGGTAATTACAGTGGTCCATCCCACAGTCTTCATAACATTTTCCTGTTGTTGTTCATTAACTAAGAAGAGTCAGAAACTAATTTTAAGTTGCTGCCTGTTTTTGAACATTTCTATATGAAACATCTATACAATTGACAGTATGTTTTATATACGTGTGTATAAGGAGATCCAGTCAGAACAGTTGTAGGACATGACACTTCAAAATTGTTCACATGAAATATTAAATAAAATATAATTGATTGGAAATAGCATTCAAACTTTCAAACTAAGGAAGAACTGAAAACTTACCCGTTTATCTCACTGGAACAGACTTATCGCTACAGCATAAATAAAACAGTACAAATGTGTTAGAAACCACAACTAAATAAACAGCATTCATTCATCTTCCCACACAATAAAATAATTCAGCTGTCCCCACAGAATTTAAAGGCATTTTCTGTATCAATACATTTTGAATGAAACATTTTTCTCTGTTCACATTACAAAAACAATGATTTGTTGACTTCTCTGAACTCCTGAAAACATATCTGTAACTTCTGTCTTTCTACCGCCATCTCTGTTTGAAACATAATATTGCAGGTTACTTTACATACTTTTCATTAAAGTTGTCAAATGAAGCCAAACTGACATTTCCTGGTAAATCGGACCCGACAGCTCAAATTATAAATCATTATTATAAACTTACGTTTGGGAATGAGTGTAAGGTAAGGAGACCTTTTTAAACATTGATCAGTTATGTACTTGCTCAAAAAAGTTACGAATTGCAAAATAAAATTAATAAGCAGCAAACTATTAATGACTTTAAGAAAGCAAGTGAAATCTCAGCTCTGCTGTGCCACTTCATGGCCAGGCTGATGTATTGACATATAATCTAAAATACAAATGCATTTGTTTCAAATGCAACCTGCAATGACAGAAAGAACGATCGGAAAAATATGATTCATGACTTAGTGAAAAGACAGGGAAACATATTGATTAGATATGAATAGGACAATCTATAAATAAATAAATCACACATTATAGCTGAAAGTTGTTGGGTTTGACTGGCGCCCCCCAAAAAATAATGCACCTTATTTCAGCTTGCAGAAAACCTGAGATTTTTACTACAGAAACACTGTGTTGGTGTGTGATGTTTCAAAATATACATTCAGTTTCTTACAAGCTTTGTCATTGTGTGGGATTTTTCTTCTCCATAAATACAAAAAGCTGAAACCAAAGGTTTGATACAGTCACAATGTTTTTATTTTATTGTCTGGCAAAGTATTTAACTGAGTTGAAATTCAAACACAGTTTTGTCCGTTAACTCTGATCATTAAACCATAAATACACACCACGAGATTTCTGGGTCTTTAAGAATCCCTCCTCACAGGAACAAGTGTTTACTTATACAGAAAAACACATTCAGTCTCACTGTGTTAGGCCAGTTTGTGTGCCACCCTGAAAACAAGTAACACATGAATTTAAACACACCTTTACAAACCTAAAATAAATCATTTGCATGCTTAAAGCGATAAACAAATGTCAGTGCTACAACTAAATATGCACGCAAGCTGTATGCATATAAAATAAACTCAAACACAGCCCATCTGTTGTGAATACCTATGTTATCAGAACTGTATAGTATATGAACGATAAAGATAAACATAAACGATAAACATAAAACAAACATACATAAACGATAAACATAAAAACAGTGATATGTAAGAGTCAAACACTGAAAGACAAGGAAACATTTCTAAAGCTCTGGTTTCTACACTGTCTGCCGACATGCAAAGCTTGATGCTGTTGACAGAAGATGTTTAACTGTCACTATGTGTTAGTGTTTTGTTTACAGAGCTGCTGAATGACAGCTGTCACTCTGTGAATACCTTCAGCTCTGCTGGTAATTCAGCACAACAGCTACTGCCAATCAGGACCCTCACACACACAATCAAGAACTGACCAATCAGAATCGAGTATTTCAGAGCGCAGGTACAATGACTATAAATCATTGTAAATAAAACTGCAATCCAAACTTTTGCCTCTCTATCGCCATCACTGCTTGAAACATAAAATTGCAGGTTACTTTACGCTTTCGTTTACGTACATAGAAAACAAACTGACATTTCACAGAAAATCTGACTTGGCATCTCAAATGATAAACCTATAAGCCTACCGTGAGTCAGGGTGAGGTAAAGAGAGCGTTACGACCACTCATCTGTCATGTACTTGCTCAGTAACTGATTTTTGTTTATTTCTAAACAAAAATAGTTACGGATTACTAGTTACTAGTATTATCAAGCTGCCATCAACAGACCACTGAAAGACTACAGATCAAAAACAAAGATATGTAAGATGAACAGGAAAAAAACATGAGTAAGATACTTTAAAGATGTCACATTGTACATTTTGTACTCATTTAATATCTTTTTCTCATGCATAATGGATACAACAGCTAGAAACAACACAAGGTTTGACAAACTACCACACTTTACACTTATCATTAGATTGTGTTACTTCTGAAGGATTTGTAGTTTCCTCGTAACCTCACTCTGATTGGCCGGATCAAGTTTCATGTGTTTAATGAATTCATCTATCGACCTCAGAAAGAACAAGCCATTTATGCAGCCGATGAAGCAAATGAAGTGCAAAAACACCAAAAAGGAAATCTAAAAATCCACGTGCGGTTCAAGAAGTCCACAAGCTGCAGTGATGGCGGTCAATGCAAAAGTTGCAGCAGAGAAGCTAGACCACCCACTGAAGACATGATCCATGCACAGAAAATCAGACGCAGAGAGCTGCTCTCTGACTGAAAGCACAAATTAAAGTAGTAGAAATACAATTTCTACACATCCATACATCTTCTAAACATCAGCTGTGACACACAGAGTGTGTGCATGCAAAGAATCGATGCAAAACTGCAACAAAATGTTGTGGGTGGGAAAGTACCTTTTGCCCCCACAAAACAACTGCAAGGTTTAATACAAAACTGCATAGAACTACATTCAAGTAAATGCATGTTACAAAGTACACAGATGATTTTAGGAGTAAAAGAATTTATTGTATTAATCAATCACAGAAATCTTAGTATAATAAAAATAGTTCAAATGTTTCGTGTGCTATATTATAAGCTTTTTGCGAGCTACTTACCAACATCATGATGAAAGTGGCCACTGCCACAAATAACATTTATTTTTACCACTAAGCAAAAATTACTCATTTCTGAATCTGTCACATTGTGATATCAGGATGTGGTATTTATTCAACATCCCACATCTACTTATTTTTTTTTTAAGAATAAAGACAGAATGACTGACTGTTAGAAGTAAGAATAAGCTAACAGTGTTGTGTTTTATCAGTGTTAATTCAGAGATACATCTGTTTCTGAATCTGCCGCTGCTTAAACATTTTTATTTCAGTTTTCAAAGGAGTTCATACTTATTTATAAAGGTGTTAGACACTGGCTACCATTAGAGTCACTAATGTTAAACAACAACTCAACAGTCTGGTGCCTTTTACAAGTTCAGAAAGTTCTCTGTGTTGTGTTGCAATAGGTCACACCACACAGGGGAGTGCTATGATGATTTTAGAGAGTGGATGATTAAAATGGCTTTACGATCATTAGATCATGCTACAGCACGCACTATATGGCTGATGACACTGTCCTAACATGCAAATCGATGAACCTGGTTACACACAAACACACACACCTCCATGTGGGCAGCCTGGCTTGTCATTACAAAGGCTGTGGGTCAGAACACAGCGCGCTGGCGCCTCTCAGCGGAAGGAGCCGGTATTGCAGATCCAGTCCATGCAAATAGTCCAGCACAGACTGAGAGCAAAGACCTCCAGTCATTACACAGAAACTCTCATCTAGCACTTCCAGAAGCTTGGAAAACTGACAATGAGCAAAATTAATATGAGTCATTTCATTTGAACATAACAAGTTTAGCCTCCATTTTGCAGAGGTTTTGTTTTTGTCTTGCACGTGTAAACTCGCAACAGATCCAGACTTTGAGTTTGACAGTTTGAGTTTGTTCTGATCCAGTCGGATGGCACAAGAGCACAAAAGGAATATGCGAAAGCCACGATAAGACCACAATAAGTGAACTAAATATATTTACATCAGTATATATTTTCTGTGTAAGAGGCAGAACCATTAGATGTTTGTAAAGTCATTGCATTCGGTCCAAGTGCAATGATAGGATGTCCAACTTGTCTATCAAACTATATAAGTGTTCATGTGTTCTGGAGGGGGCGTGGCTTTACTGTAAAAAGGGCGAGATTTTATGCTTTCAAAGTTAAACTCTCTGAAATTATCTGCCCTGCCTTAAAGTCTATTGTGTGTTTGTAGAGCTCTATGATTATGAAAACCAATTAAAATATAATTTAATTTAAAATCTGCTGTGGCCTGCAATGTATAAAAGTGCCAAAACACTCCAACAGTGCTAATAAAAAGGCACGTTTAGTTAAACAAAACCAAAACATTAATTACATGACAGAACAGATTTTTGTAACTATTTATATAAAATAAACTTTTTTAATCTTGCTTGGCCTAGATTATATTTAGGTTAATAATTGTTTTCTATATGTAACTATTACAAAACAGATCATTCTGACTGATCACGTGACACCATCAATTGTATAACGTTGTGATATAATGTGCATTGCAAATACAGTCAAAAACTTACAGGGTTTATAATAATTCTTGGTTTTAAATCTTACTAACAACTCTTGTGCAGCACAACGGTATGATAACTAAAGCGAAACTATATAAAAACCAAATTTATATATATTTGGCTAATTATGTTTATGAAATTGCACTACGTCTTGTTACACCATGTTGTACCTTTAATATATTGTTGACTTCAGTTATTAATCTTGGCTACTGATGCAGTCCAAGCAGAAAACCTATAGAAACCTATAGACACAGATTGTGCAATCTGTAATTACATATGCGGACTAACCTACATATTACATGACAACCCGCATTCCAGTGGTCTTAACACAGCATATATACATAACCCAGAAATGTCACCTGTCAGCCATAAAGGTTTATTTGGAAACGTGTCTGACACAAAGTTTACCAAATACACATCAATGAAACGAGACGTGTTACTTAAGAAATGACCCATCATGCAACAAGAAGTTCGTCTCAATATTTATTTAGACTTTCCAATATTACAGAATAAAGCACATAACACGTCAAAAGTCACACTTTGTAGTGTTAAAATCCCTATAAACACACATTCCCTGACAAGCGCGTGTTACAAAACTGAAGGCGAGTGTTTTGTAATGCGCCGCGGCAGCCAATAGACGCGCTCGCTGCTGGTCACGTGACGGTATGTTTTTATATAACACATGGTCAAAAGTAGCTTGTGTGTCAGAGCGCAGGTCACTCGCATCTCTTATGGTTTATAATTTAAACATGCTCGTACCCTTTTATTTATGACATTTTAGTGGCTTTTGTGAATGCCACTCGTAAGCATGTCGTTTAAAGGACTGGGATATGTTTTAGAGGAGAGGAGGAGGTTTCTCATAGCTTGTGAAACGCAAGACTGTGTCGATCGCCTTCAACTTATTTTATTTAAAGCTGATGCTTTAGCGGAGGAAAACCGTCTCAAGGAGGCTGTGGATGTGTTTGCCACGGCTCTCCGGTTCGGCTCTGTCCGATCCGACCAGTTGAGCACTTTAGCGCGATGCGTGTTGCGCAACTTCAAGAAGAAATGGGATCAATTTCCTATAAACAGTGAGCAGACATGGATAAAACAGGAGAGGGAATTTGATTGTCCTGGTTGTGGTAGTTTTATAGGAGAACCGGTGACGGTGACCTGCGGACATTCGTACTGCAGGAGATGTTTACAACAAAGCGCTTCACACAGGTGCAAACTTTGCGGTGAAGACATCAGCAGGAGACCCGAGCAACCCCGAGTTAACATCATCTTAAGTGCACTGCTGGAGAAATGGTTCCCCCGAGACGTCAGGAGAACCAAATGCATTGGGGAAGCGGAAAAGTTAGTGAAGAGTAAACAGTACGCCGAGGCTATTGCGATAACTAGTCAATTAATACAAGCTGGTAAGTGCGCATGTTTCCCTATTACTACAAATAAAAATCATCATTTGTATCATAATAACAATCAAAATAACAAATAACACCGGTTTATATGTGTCATCATGATAATAACGTCATGATCAGGGTAACTGGGTCACAAAGCCGCTGTTCATTACAAGGGAATGAATGGACTGGTTTTCACTGACCGACATTTTGATTGACAGGCGGAAAGTCGCGTGTTATGGAACTGGCCACGCCCATTTCGTGACGCAACTGGCGAGCGCCGGTATTACAAAACGCGTGAGGGGCGTCTGCGCGCTCGCGGGGCGTTGTGTAAGGCGCGTCGTGACACACTAAAGCGTTTTGTAACCGAGGGACGCGAGCGTCATAGAAAGTGTGACAGGTGTTTATTTAGATGAGAGATGTTTATGACTTGCCAGTTGCCTAAATAGACTTAAGTTGTTTATTTAGAATAAAGTTTATTATTATAAGAATTGAAGACTTGCTAACTTATAGTTGTAAGTAATAAAAACAGAGGCCTAACTTTAATTACAAGATCTGTATCTAGATATATTTCAATTAAAGGCATCTTTTAACAACAAATAAAAATCAGATCACAAATAAAGATTAAATCCAATTACATTAAATAATCTTGTTTTATGACTTTAAGTCCATGTCTATTATATGTGTCACACATATATAATACACATTTTTTGTCCATTAAATGGTCTCTAAAATGAGAAAGTCTCCTCTGAATAATCAATACCACCAGCCTCTGACTAGCAGAGGAAATGATATATGACTGTATATGAGTGTTTTTAAGTAAAATGAAGGAAAACCCCCATCAGTACATTTCCTAGACCAACATCCTGTTTCAGTGAGAACTGTCAACACAGGAAAGAAAACTGTCACCAGGTCTTCAGGCATTCTGGGTAAATCTTGGGCAGAGACATAAAACTATATGCTGCAACACAGAAGTTTGTACATATTCAAGTGATGTAACACTTTTAAACCCCTTATTAAAAACATTTACTTTTAATCTATTGTATTGGACAAATCTGTTTTTACTGTTTAAACTTCACTCAGATGAGAGGAAATATTAAAAAGAATGACAGATTATGTGTTAACGGATGAATCATAGCAGGTGTGTTGAGTCATGTCTTTGAGTAAATGAGTTGAGTACTGAATGACGGGGTATTTGAATGACGGGGTATTTGAATGACAGGGTATTTGAATGTCAGGGTACGTTCAAATGGTGCAGAGATAATGTTTGCTTAAGTTACATAATGTCACAACCCTATTCAGTCGACACAGAAATGTAATCACACTATGTGCTTTCTAGTAAGTCTTTATTACGTTGTGTTCAGAACATGTATCTTGATGAATGTATTGGCAACACACAGCATTTCACACAGACTGTGTAACTAGAATCCACCTTAAATGCTGTGACCTTATTTGCCTTTGCCAAGAAAAAGCAGCGCTGAGCTAATTTAGACTAAATGTAATGAGCTCTCTCTCATTTTCTCTGTCTCTCTCTGTCTCTCTCTCTCAGACTCCAGTAATGTGTGGGTATGGGAGTGCCATGCCGAGGCTCACCGAGGTCTGAAGCTGTACTGTCAGGCTTTGGAAGGCTGGGAATCTTGCCTGAGGATTGTCCCATCTCCAGAGGTACTGATGGGTATTGATCTTGGAAAACTCTGTAGAGGAATGCTGATGTGTTAATCAAATTCTCAAGTCATTACCAAACGTTTTCCAAGCTGACAGGTGGAAATAAAGAAATACAGACAGGTGGTGATAAGAGGATAATATGTGGGACACTCCTGTGTGTTTGTCTGTTTATACGTTTATATGTGTGTTTTAGAGAGAATATTAGGTCCAATAAAAGGACTAGGCTGTAATGTATTTTAGCCAGATTACTCAAAAGCATTTTGTCTTATTCTGTTTCTCTGTTTCTGTCTTGCAGAGATATTTCCAGAAAGCGATGATTCTTCAAGAGATGGGTCATGTAGATGAATCTCTGCACGTCTTTCTTCAGTGTTTAGCTTTGGATGAGAACTTCCATCAGGCCAAGCGAGAAGTGGAACTGGTGAGATGAATTTCTTTTCATTTCTAGCCTAATTCATAGTCATTAATTTAAAGCTGCAGTCTGTAATTTTTTTTTTTTTTTTTGTAGAACTGGTTTGAACACCGATCTGTCATGTACCTGCTCAACTGGTTTTTGTTCTTTATTAACCCCAAAAAATTGTCAAACCAGTTTTACTTGGTGTTTCACCTTATCACAGTTTGTAATATGTTATTAGATTTGGTAAAATATTACAGGAAGAACCATGTGACTTTGTGCCTAAACACAAAGTCCAGTGTTTGTTCGTCCAGTCTTTGCATTTGGTCCAAAAGTGGTCTAACTGCATAAAGGACACAAATGCACAAACAGTTCATAATTTCCTGTCTGGTGCTTTGTAGCTACACAGTACACTAAACCTCGTTTAAAATGCCCTTGTATTCAAAATTATTCTGTTCTTTGTTCAACTCTTAGATCTTGCATGACTTGTTGTCTCCAGCCTGTGAAAATGTCAAGATTGGACTGAAAGGGACCACCCAGAACACTTCCACCCACCTGCGCAGTAAAACACTGGTAGCTGAGGGCCAGAACCAAGAGCAGCAGACCCAGATCCAGGTCCAGTGGCAGTCTGACCCACAGACAGCATCCACCCAGCCTCTGCCTAAAACCTCTGAGGTAACCCACCACCCTTCAGCCCCTTAAGCTGTTTTCTAGTCTCTGACTAAATCTYTGTATAAGTTGTAAACGACTWTAAAAGCTTTAATAGCAAATTTCTCTAAATATCTTTAACACCCTCTTTTTCCATGTCTGCAGAAATCGGGTCAAGCTGAAAGTTTAAAATGGTCTGGGCTGAGCAGAGCTCACTCCCTTCATGTTCACGGGCTAAGTGGGGCTGTGGAGGAGGGGCTTAAAAGAGTTTGCTGCGCCCCTCTGTTAAGTGACCCAGAAAAGGGGGTCCTGCTGAAAAGGAAACTGTCTGTGTCAGAGGAAGGGCCGGGCGTGACTTACAGCCACAGAAGCAAATATAGGAAGCGTGGAGGTAAGCTGTGTGATAAATACAGATCTACCACATGACATGCGTTTAACATGATCCTATGACTTTAATTTAAGTCTGGGGTTTTCCATGAACCTCAGATTTCTACAGCCTACAGCCTTACAGTCAGTGTTGATGCTGTGTAGCTATAGTGTATACATGTGTCTATAACCTTTAACAGTGAACATTTGTAGACCTTTTATAAACTATTAAACACTTAAAACACACTTTTCACACTAATTTATTTGTTTTATTTACTATTTACACTAAACATTATGCTAATGTATACTAAATAAAATAACGAAATATGCTAAAACTATAATTGCATTATTAAGTCATTTTGAGTTTGCATTAGTTACATGAGAACTTTGACCTTTCATGTCCTCATCTTTCATCTCTTCTGCTTCAGTGACAGACTGTGTTGCTGCTCCTGTGGTTACCGGAGAGACGACCCAGCAAATCCCGCCAAAAGAGCTGCTGGACCCAAATGATTTTGAATGTTCTCTGTGCATGAGGTGAGAGAAGCATGTGTTTTATGAGAAAGTGACACGCTAGGAAGAAACATGTTAATTCTTAAAAAAACAACTCTTGCGAACTGATTATTTCTAATACATCAATCAAAATTGTTAACAATGTGGAAGGAGAGCACAGAATAGCTTTTATACAGATTGCTTGCAAAGAACAGTGTAAGAACGTGTCCCTGTAGCTCAACGGGTAGAGCGTTGTGTTAGCAGCACAAAGGTTGTGGGTTCGATTCTCAGGGAACACAAGTACTGATAAAAATAAATAGATACCTGGAAGGCACTGTAAGTTGCTTAGGATAAAAGTGTCAAGTGCAAAAATGCAACACAAATGCAGGCAAATTAATAAATGTTTCTAAGACGGAGTCGCTCAGGAAACAGAAATGTCTCATCAGACAGGAAATTCATTCTGTCAGTGACAGTGTGTGTCAGTCACCATCAGTCCTCAAGAGCTGATTTAACTCAACATCCTGTTTCCTTTTTCAAGGCTGTTCTATCAGCCCGTCACGACACCCTGTGGTCACACCTTCTGCAGGACGTGTCTGGAACGCTGCCTGGACCACAACCCCCAGTGTCCTCTCTGTAAAGAGAGCCTCAAGGAGGTTTGTTACATATCAAACTCATAACACACACGTATGAAACGCATAATATATTTCATCCCAGTATGTACGTGATGTGCTTTAAGACTGTCATATCAATATCAGGAAGTTATTAATATTTGGGTTTTCTGTACAGTATCTAGCCTTCAGAAAATACACTATCACACGACTGCTGGACGACATCATTCAGCAACATCTAAGCCGGGAACATTCAGAGAGACTGAAGTTACATACTGAGGAAACGCAAGAGCTTTCTGAGTAAGTACACACACACACACACACACACACACACACACTGTTTGCAGAACCAGTACATCTCCATATTTAAGATCTACAAATCACACAGAATTAAATCTGAATCTTTCGCTCTGTTGTCTTCCTCTTTCTAGTTTAACAAAGAACGTACCCATGTTTGTTTGCACCATGGCCTATCCCACCGTGCCTTGTCCTTTGCACGTGTTCGAACCGCGGTACCGACTCATGATCCGGCGCTGCATGGAAACCGGGACGCGTCAGTTCGGCATGTGCATCAGTGACCCCCAGAAAGGGTGAGAGTGTGTGTTTGTGTTCTCATGCGAATGACATGTTGGTTTGTGCATTTAAAGCTGCAGTCTGTAACCTTTTGGGCTAAAAATGAACAAAAGTTACTAAGCAAATACATAACAGGTCCGTGTTCAACACAAGCTTCTTATCTTAC
>JAZGTK010014544.1:0-13675 GCA_036877625.1 Ambastaia sidthimunki
GTTAATTACAGACCCACTGTCATGCTAAACAAACATGCTAAACATTTTTACTCAGTCTCATTATATGTTTTATAAGATTAAGGATTACATATCAGGGTAAAACTCATACATTTGTAAAATCAGCGATTTTAACTTATGATGCAAATGAACATGACTTAAAACTAGAAGGTGCTGGATATTTTATCTTGATCTGTTGGTTATTGGATATTTTGGTTATTGGATATTTTGGTTATTGGAGATTCAGACGGTGGAGGCTTGTTCTGTTTATGCAGTACAGCTGCCCAGCAGTGGTCTCCCAACAGATCGTGTCTGACCCCCGAACCCCTGCCAGCACATTTACATAAATCACACTCCAGATCTGACCGTTACCAGGCAGCACAGCCAAACAGAGACTCATTCCAAAATGGAAATCAGGCCACCAACCCAGACAGCATCATACATGCTACAGTGACATGTGGCAAGGAGCAAGTTTTACTACTTCCTGTCTGCCTTTTATTTTCAGGCTGATTGATTTACTTGCTCTTACAAAATAAAAAATAAAATCCTGTGATGATCTTATTATTCTAAAGGAAAGACGACTTTCCTTTTTTTTGATTACATCCAATAAACATTAAATTCTAAGGTAATTAAAATTAATCTGTAACTTTTTCCTCTCTACCTCTGTATGAAACATAAAATGGCAGGTTACATACTTTTCCTTATGTTAAAATCATATGAAGGGGTCGTCTTCATCACAGAGGCCAAATTGGCATTTCACATGAAATCAGACTTGAATTATAAAACTTACTGTTGGGAAAACGATCTGTTTTGTACATGCCTAATAACTGATTTGTGTTCATTTTAAACCACTTTTTAAAGTGTTATGCATCTTTAAGTTAAATTGTAAGAATGTTTCCCTAATATTTCCATTACGTAACAAAAACCTTAAAAATGTTTTTTTGAAATTTCTACGAATGTTCAAAACATCAAGTTTAAGTATTAATGTTAACGCTTGGTTATAAGAACATTATTCAAGCATTTTTTTGGAGCATTAAAATTGTGTAACATTTTAAAAATGTTCCACTAGCAACTTAAAAATAACCTTTTTGATATGCTATATGATGTAAAAAAGTTTTACAAACGTCACAGCAAGAACGTTTTTGATAACTTTAGGAGAACTTTTGCCAACGTTTTAAGAGCGCTCCCTGTTAGCTGGGGCAGTCCTGTGAGAACACTACAGAAGACTGATTGGAGAAAAACACAAAGCACAAAACTGCCATTTTAGGCTCTTAAAGCAAACTGATGGATTAATAACACAGTGGATTTATTCAGTCAACATAAAACAAACACAGCTTTTCCAAATAATATCATTTGCTGTGTGAGTTAATAGATCCATTTAATCAGATTTCCTCTGTTAGCCAAAGAAAACGATCATGAAATATTCAACGGATTTCTCTACACTGTGGACTCCTTTTGAGGACCAGCTGATTAAAATACACTGTATAGCCCGCCAGAGGCCTGTTGTCCCTAAACACACATAAAACAAGATTTGGAAAACAGTGTTTGTTTAAAAGGACATTATTTTTGTACTACTGTTCCTTTGATAGAGGTATTAAATTTAACAAAATCAGCTTCCAGTTCTGAAGGTTCTAAGAACGTTAAAACGTAGAGTTGTTTAGACATTGCATTAACATTAATGCTGGATATAAGAACATTGTTCAATTTTTTAAAATTGTGTAATGTTTTTAAAACACTGCACTAACTCTCAAGAATAACATTTTTGATATCTATTAAAGAAGAATTATTCTTTTTCCCCAACCTACAACCTTACAGACCAAAATAAACAGGAACAGGCAGATCAAATCTGAAATGAACTTGGATTGACATTGTGGCACGTGACACTGTGTGTGTGTGTGTGTGTGTGTGTGTGTGTGTGGTGGTCTGTGGTGTGTAAGGTGGTCTGTTTGTCGCTGTTTAAATGGAGTCAAGCACACACCCCTGGCACTGTGCCCCACACTGACACCACATCTGTTTACACACCTCCAGCTCATGTATTGTGCCCCCCATCTTACCATCTTACATACACCACTTACTGTGTGTGTGTGTGTGTGTTAAAGAAACAAGTCATTACTCATTCTTAGCTGTTTTGTATTATTATGCATATAAACAAATTACAAATAATAAAGTAGAAAAAAGTAAAAAGTCTGCATGATGTAACAATAAAATGACCTTGGTCTTGAATTTCTATTTATTTAAATAAACATCAATTGTATTTATTCTCTGGTTTAACAACACAGTCATCAGCAGTTAATCATAACACAGGACGTTGCTCATCAATTTCAAATGGTTTTAGGGGAAACATTTAGCTGTGGTCCAAAAATACTTCTGATGTTTTGCATTTTAGGCTCTGATGCGTAAACAGTTTGGTAAAAACACGGGAACTGAGACAATATTAGAAGCAATTTCCTCAGGCTCTTCTAAACGCTTCAGCACAGATACAGATGCAGTTTGGACAGGAAGGATGTATCAGTCTCAGCGCTGCGTCAGAATTTCATCTTGTCTAGTAATTCCTGCAATTTTTTGTCTTACTTACACGTTGGTCTCATGAAATTCAGATTGCAAGTGATAAGTCAGTATCGCATTCATAAAATGACGCATTATTTTAGATCTGTTATTCGGTCAAAGCAATTGTTATCAATTGTATGCACCACAACAAATAGGAAAGCAATCTGATGCAGGACACTTTGAACCGTGGCCCTCGGGGAACAGTAATGTGGGGGGAGAAAAAGGACAGCCCCAGTTAATTCAGGGGGATTTAACAGTCAGCAGCCACTATACCTCTGCTGCCTGCAAGGGCCACGGCGCGCTGATAAATATGTCATTTCCTGGCTGATAGGGCCACAGATGGAATAAGGTTTGTATTGGAAACACATGCCCTGCATTTTGTCACCCACCGCACTGGCTGATAGAGGCCTCGGGGGAAGCAACTCACCAATTCATTTTCTCCCTGCAGATTTTTTATCTAAAACGAACAGGTATTTTCTCAGAAAAGACAGGACAATATAGCTTAAAATGAGAAGGATTTTAATAACTTTATCCTGTGGAATGTGTGAACTGCCACATCAGCATAAAGGCAGTTCAGTCACCTCTGTGCAGACAACAAGAGGAACTGTCACCAGTACTAAGAGGAACCATGTAAACTGTGACAAAAAGCAGGTCCAAAAATAACATGCAATAAGTGCCAAATACAAGCAATTATTCGGTCAACATTGTTAGGTAAATATATCTGTTTGGCAATTTTAGTATGAACTGTTACATAAATCACAAGAACTATAGTTAAAATGTCAACTATTTTAGCATGAACTATAGTTAAAATGTCATTGACTGACATTTTTCATCTCAGTTAAATTTACAGTTTAAAGTCCATCTACGTTGCCTAAATTTTACACTTCATGTGGTAACAAATATCCTCACATTAAGCCAACAAGTAATATGAAAAATAAAAACAATATTAATAAAATAAAAATTGTTCCTGGTGACGCTTCACTGTGAGACTGTACAAGTATATGATGCTAAGAATGACCACAAATGTATATTGCAATATATAGCTTATTATATACATCTTATAAAATAACAGCTTCCCTAGAAAATATAGGCTAATGTTACAATTTGTCAGTCCCAGTCACTCAGTGTTTGTTTTACACTGGAGGCTGTCTAGAAACAGCACAGCTTTGCACAGTCTGTCTGACACAGCGTGGCACAGTGTGAACTTTTGCTGTAACTCTCTGTGTGGCTAAAAAACAACAAGGGCAGTTCTGAGCCGAAATGGAGGCCGTTCTCTCTTCTGTCACATGTATTTGGATTTGCAGGCCCACTCATGAGTAAGACAGGGGGAAAAGAGCCCACTTTCAGCTGTGCAAAAGGGCCAGAGGGAGGTTAAGCACAGCTGTCAGGGTGACATGAAGTGTTGGGACTATGTGGCAGTGTGGAGGCAAAGCTGAAGTCCCCTAAAAGTGTTATCTTTTAGACCACCTCAACTAAACTCTGCAAACACCATTAGACTTAATGGCTGGGCTGCTTGTGACCACAGAATAATACAGCCAAACCCAGGCAATTCAAGAGTGATAGTTAACAATGTATAGCTCACATACGTTTACTAATTTTTAAACATTTCTATTTATTTGTAGCACTTTGGGATTGTTTATGCAAGGCATAAAAACACAATAGTCATGATTATAAAGTCATGCGACCAATCAGAATCCATTATTCCAAAAACCCATAATAATAATATTATATAACCAATATATAGTATTATTATATAGTATGCTTTATAGTATGGTACATAAAGTATATTACCATAGCATTTTATAAACTACATATAGTATATTGGACTATAATATATACAGTCTATATATATACAGTATATACAGTCTATAGTCTATATAGGTCTATAATATATGTGCAATATTTTAATCATATAAGTTCCACCAATGTTTAACCAGCTGTTTATTCTTTTTTTCTTAAAATAAATAAATCCACTGCAAAAAGCACTACAAAAAATTGCATTTATTACACACCTGTGAACGTTACCCTGTCCATCTCACCCCACTCACCCACCCTCTTCTCCTATCTGCCCATGCAGGGGGAACACGGAAGCACATTAGTCACCAGATGTCACCTTTTGCTGCCAGCACCATCGAACAGGCGAGCAGACAATGCAACACGCATAGTGAACATCTGACTGGGTCTCTTCAGTGAGACAGAGCTCACTGGCTCGGAATGACAACCTCTACTGAACGGACTCTGCCCTGCATTCCATGTCAGGAGTGACACCTACAGTTCTCACTGGATGCCCACTGCAAGCCACGACTGCGCTAAACCGACCGTCACAGTGCTAGCGCGATAATAACGCTAATTGTTGCATTCATAACATTGTTTTAGGTTGATTTTTTCCGCAAGATCTCACGCAGGATGAACAGACTCTCTGTGGGGGGGACGAGCGTCACTTGTGCCTGAAATAGTAATGGCTGCAGGCACTAAGTCATGCATAAATTTCAGACTCATTAAGAATGTACGAGATACACTGTTGTCATCACTCGGTTTTGTTGCACGTCTGTTGCAACTCACACACGTGGAACGGCTTTGAGATGCTTTTACAATAACAATTAACTCCTTTACTGTGGGCTAGGCAATTGAGCCTTTGAGGAGGTTAGCAACAGCAAGCTAGCTTTAAAATCATATGATCTCACCCTCCATTCAGAGGGCTCTCCAAAGCCACACCCCCTACAATAACGCACAGAGGTAGTTTGACAAGCAAGTAGGACATCCTAACATTGCATTCGGACCGTATGCAGTGATTGGACGATCATTTAATGGTCATGTGCCTTCCACAGAATATACATATATTTATACAACATTACTTAGATTGCTCAGGATGTAAAGAGACTTGACTAAAAAACGTTTCTGGGAAAGATCACCTGCCCTGTCTTTGGTGCTCAAAATGCCATTGAAAGTAGTTAAAACTGGTGTTGCACTTCCTGTGCGGCTGAAGGACCCCACACACCTCTGATGCATTTGCAGAAATGAGAGTGACCTGTGCAGTTGCCAGGTTTTCCAGAACTAAAATCTACACTCAGCACAGGAATCTGCCTCTCCTCTTGGCAATCGATAGTTAAATTCCTCATTCTGTGGTAAGTAAATGGAATTGGAAGTGGGGCAGAGGGTATTAATGCAGAGGGAGGAATATCCATTTTATCATCTTCTCCCTGCAGGCCGTGTTGATAAAAATGACAGCAGGAGCGCATTGCTAATTCCAGCACTGTCACAGCCCATAGTCACTTACCTTGCAAATGAAGTGCGGTAATGACACCTGCCTGACGGTCTGAACACCAGGCTATAGTCTCACTACCGCAGCCTAATGTTGCAATGGGCCAGGTTTAGACCTGCTGTGAAGATTTTGTAGGGTTAAATAGAAAATGGAGCTGTAAGAATTATGTTTATTTAACCAGATGAATTACAGCGCTAACATAAATACCCAGCTAACAATTTTAGGTTGTAAGAACATTTCCATAACGTTTCCATTAAGGAACAAAAATGTAAAAAATGTTATTCGAAATGTTCTAGAATTGTTCAAAATTGTCATATTTTTATAGGTTGTATTAATGTTATTGTGTGGTTACGAGAATTCCAAAATGTTAGTGAAACATTTTAAAATGTTAGTTTTATATATACAAAATGTGAACGTTTGATATATAAAGTTTTTTATATATAAAATATAACATAAAAAAATGTTCTATTAATGTTAAGAACAGCTTTTATAACTTTGAAAGAACTTTCAGAGAACATTTGCCAATGTTTATAAAAAGACTAAATACAAACCTGGAAATCATTCAAAAGCAAATTTACACTCAACAAATATAAACAGTTTTTTGTAGCAAATATCCTAAATTGATTGAAATTACAAACACACAAATCTTCTAATGAGAATCATGCGTTAATGTATCACAGATATTTGATTTAAGCCGATTTAGTTACTATAAACAAAGGAGCATATGCAGTTCTGACATCCAAATGAAAAACATTCATCCTTTGTCAACAGTTACTGGTCCTTGTTTGTTTTATTGGCGCCCCCTCTTGTAAGTTTACTGTAAGTTATTGTAAAAGGCAACCTGGAATAATAAATCATAATAAAAATGAAATAGTGGCATCCATTACTGATTAATTATATTTGCTAACACATAATAACGTGTTGAAATTACTACGGTTCATTACTGAATTTGCATGTACGTGCATGCATGCAGTATTTACAGCTGAACGGGCCATTGACAAATGACAGTTTACTATACAACAAACCAGCAACTGCCATCTATGAATTAAACATGGTACAAAATGCTGAACATTTAATTGGATCTGAAAGCCAATTCTCAACCCCTCTTATCTCCATTGAATAAATTAGATTAAGCTCACACTATAATGAAATTATTTAATCTATATTTGAATTCAAAACAGTTTAGCATACAAATACAGAAATACCTGAAGAATGCGCCAATTTTTTTAGTGGGAACTCTTTAATTCTTAAGCTCACAGAAATGCACCTGTAACCGTTTTTCATTTTACAGTAGCTTTACTGATTCCTCCTGCATCAGAAGATCTGAGGATGCAAAGGCCAGAGTTTCATACCCAGCCGTTCAAAATTACAGCAGGCCCAGCTAACAGAGAATGTTCTCAGAACATTGGCTAACATTCTCTAAATGTTCTCTCAAAGTTATGAAAAAACTATGTTAGCGGAGTATTTTTTATTAGTAGTAGAGCATTTTTTATATATAATTTATATCAAAAACAATATTTTTAAATAAATAATGCTTTAAAATCATTACAGAATAAGAAAATGTATCAAAAATAACATAATAAAAATAAATGTTTGAACGTTCTAGAATAAAAAAAAAACAGTTTTAACGTTTGTTACTTAATGGAAACGTTAGGCACTTACAACCTAAAAGTGTTCGCTGGGAGGCTTGTGAAATAAAAAAGGTTGTGGGGGAGTGTTTGTACATAAAGCTGATGTATAATGCAGTCTGGCCCTGGGTGAATGAAGACTGTTTAATCCAGACATCTAAATGAATCATTTTCAGTCAATCCCTGATTAGCCTGAAGATAATCCACCACAGGTAAGTGACAGACGTTCCAGCCTCTGTGATAACAGACTAAGTTCAGATAAGAGAACGAAATGCATTCAAAGACTGATGCATTTGAGCTCAAGATCTGTCGGGCTGGTCTGAGATCAGCTTAAGTCAATCGCTGACCTGTCCTCTCGTGACAGAGACCACACAATCTGTTCTTGGATCAGTCCTGTACAAAATCAGTCTACACAGTGTCCAGTTCTCCACAGTGTTCAGTCAGGCTAGTGTAAAATGCCACCGCTCTGAAATCTGTTCAACAAAATGTGGGCCCTCGTTCAGGGCATCAAATTTGTCATTCTGGTTGGACAGCAAAAGCCTGTTTCTCAGTCTAGCCCTTTAGTAAACTGAACATCTACATAAGAACACAATTAAAATAACAACTACTGATACTGTGTTAACGCTACACATTTGATTTTATCGTAAATAATTCAGCACCAGTATCTGGTTGTCATTCCAGTACAGTAGGGGGCGCTACTGCACCCATTTAACTAGCCACAATGCTCACAAACGCTCACTCTCCGTTTCTTTACACTCATATTTTGAGTGATTCATTGTTCATTCACTGTTTTTTTGCACAGTTAAAAATGAACTATGTCATTATTGTTTTTTTATATTTCCATATATACCGCAATAGTACTGTTACCATAATTCTTTAGGCCACAATACCATGTAGTGAAAATATGATACCGTAACAGCTCTATGATGCATTATAAGAAAACATCAACTCAACAATTTCAAACCAGAAGAGATAGAGAGAGGAGAGAGATGATCTATTGACCAGAAGCACAGAAGCTGCTATGTAGCAATACCAACATATCCAACCGGAGTGTAAGATGTGACGAGGTCTGTGGGGATATTCCGCTTGTTTTCTTCATGCTTCATGATTTTTTTCTTTGTGTTTGGAAGAACTGAAGCCAGAGCCAAGCTTGGGATTCGGGAAACATGATTAGAATTCTAGCAACCCTACACGGCCTCTGAAGCAAATCATTTGCCAGGTCCTGAGGGGAGTTAAAGGCAACACATTTTACATATTAGTACCTAGCAACTGACACAATGCAGGCAGAGTAAAACTGAAACAAGAGACAGATTCTCAAAACAGCAACGCACATGATACAAACAGCTAACACATCCTATTCCATAAAGGAATAGTTCATCTAAATGTGACAATTCTGTCGTATTAAGCAGCTCTCGGTATACAACAACAGTTTATAGTGACTACGACTGTGAGAAAAATAACAATTTAAATTATTCTTCTGATAATCCTACGTCTACAAGCTATTTCTACAACTCATTGATGACTAGCAATAAATGCATTTGATAAAGAGCAATTAGAATGTCAAAATTAAGACAAATTTAATTAGACTTAAATGTCTGGCTCACAGCATTAATACTGACTATGCTATTTATTTACAAAAGTGTTTTTTTTTGGCTCCTGTATGACAAACTGTTGTAAGATGCTTTAGATAACAGTGTCTGGATAATTGTTGCATATAAATTATGTAAACATAATGTGAATCATCAAAATCAACAAGTCATTAATTCAGCAACATTACAGAAAGTTACAAAATTGATTTGCTCTGTGATATTTTCATATTCATCTCCTCAGTTAAAAGGGAATCTTCTTAGAACGAACATTCTCTAAGAGTTCTCGCAACGTTATCAAAAGGTTTTTTGCAGTACCGTTAGTAGAACGTTTTTAACATTATATATCATCTCAAGAACATTCTCAAATTGGCTTAAAAAATTCTGTTAATTTTGTAACAACTTAAATGTTACAGAATTAACCAAACGTTCTTGTAACAAAGCAATAATGTTAACACAACGTCCAAAAAACTGGACATTTGAGCATTCCTAGAACTTTCAAAATAAGATTTTTGTTATATAATAGAAACGTTAAGAAAACATTCTTACAGACTAAAATTGATAGCTGGGAAGCCACAGCTGTATCAAGGCATTGTTTGCTGTGACATGAGGTACTGTTGTAATCACCACCTTCAGTCCTTAACAGTGGAAGGGGCCATTACAATCCAAACCATGTATTCCAAGCATCAAAACCAGGAGCTGACTGTGTCAAATGTGGGAAGGTGGCACTTAAGAATGACAAATACCAACACACAGTTTGACGCATTTCAACAAATCTGGACTCCCTGACATTGACGTACTCCTCGGCTAAGCGGACGTCCCTGGTTTGTAACAAAGGTACAGCTGCAAAACATTCGTCTCAGTTTCTCTTCCTATATGCAGAAGCCCCTGGAGAAGACCAGGCACAGCCCCACCATCTGCTAACTGTGTCTGGAAGAGCCAGAATGGTTGCCAGGGCCCAGGTGACAGAGCTGGCCAGCTCAACCTCACCAACCCATGCATGATAAACCTGCAACTGTGCCTTATGCGTCCCTCATTTTCTCTTATTTTTCTATTCATTTCCTGACACTTGCAGCAGTAAAACTAGCGTGTGACTTTGAGGACCCTCACCGCACCATATAACATACAGCATTAGAACACTAGGATAAGATTTCGAAATCAATTAGTTACATGCAAAATAAAGAGGTTTTACAGAATTTAATGTGATTACTTATAATTTTTAAAACTTAGAATGTGTTTTAACAAAGCAAAAATGGCACAGCTTTGTGACTTGCTGTTGAGTGGCCAATTTGAAGATACCTTGAAGACACCCAGACAGCCTTGAAGAACAAGGAGTCAGTAGATCTTTCTGGACAGTATTCCCAATTCTTCCCACCTGGATAAAGCTAATGGAGGACTTCTCCTATGAGCTCCCTGATTTTATCACTACAAAATCATAAGAGCCAAGACAGAGAGATTGCAAAGAGAAAAATGAGAGGTAGAAAGGAGGAAAGAGAGAGTGAGAGAGAGAGAGAAAGAGAGAGAGAGAGAGAGTGAGAGAGAGAGAGAAGAGAGAGATGAGGGAAGCGGGGGCCAGGGAGTGCACGTCAACACTGCTGAGAAAAACCTCATTTTCCAAGACCATCTGTTACCAGTCCCTGAGCTGAAAGCTCCATTTATGTTATTCCTGCCACTGCCACACAAGCAAAGCAGAACTGGATCCTCAGTCCGTTTCCTGTTCACACTACAAAACTGAATCATTCACCAGCGCTGTTATTCTGACAGCCATATTTGAATGGTAAATATGTAAATATACAGCCAAATACAGGCCAGTCAGGTTGTTCCATATTTTACTCAGTAAACCATTTAACTGGTTACTACTGAAAACGTTTGTCCAAAGAAGGAGACTGTATGACTGCATTCTTGGTTTTATGCACCTGTTAATAATAGGTGTGAAAAGCTATTATTTAGAAGAGTGGGTCCACATATTGCTGCTTTAGAGCATACATAGGTTTGCTTAAATATCATGAGAAATATATCGCAACTCTGATTCTGCACTATGAATAATAATATCAGAATGTACACCAATGCCTGCCGAGATGGATCTGAAACGGATTTAAAGCGCCACTCAGTTATTTCTGATTTAAAGCATTAAAAGATTAAAAGCAACAGCTGCCAGAACTGTTACCCTGTGCGTTTATACAACACAAGTCTGAAGTACAGCACAGGAAACAGAAGAAAGGACTGACAGCGAATAGCTAAGAAACAGAGACGAATCACAGCAGGGGTTTAAGAAGCAGGAACAGAAAATAGAAAAAGCTGTGCATGCGGTTTACCTGCCTGACTATTTGCTATCGATGGCTGCCGGATTGTTTGTGCTACTGTGGCTGAGCGAGACTTTGCTTTAATCAATCTTTGAGATCACGCTGTAACCTTTGCAGAAGGATGCAGGGGCGACCAGGAGATATCGAACCCGAGGCCGCCCACACACTGTACATGTATTGAAAAGATGTCTGGTTAGCCTAACCTGGTAACCTAACAACATAAAAAAACACTTAGGAGAGACATAACTGCCTTAACAAAAACACTGTGGTTAAAAAACATGGGAAAGAAAATTGGTAAACAACAAGATTTTTGTTTATTAATCCAGCACCACCAAACAAAAAAACCTCCTTCTGTGTATACTATGTTAACATAACATATATTGTATTTACATTATATATAACAGCCTATATTAATACTAAAATAATGCAACATAGATGCAAAAATAGCACTATTATATCAGATCCCCAAAATCATGAAATTTTGAATAGATATTACTCACATGTTAATGGTCAGACCCACTGAAGTCACTCGCATAACTTTGCGCTGTTTGGTTATTGTACAATAGTTTTCCACACACAGTCTGTCTGTATTTAGTCGCAAAGGTAGTAAATATGTTTACCAATTTTACCAAAAAGACACTCTGCACCCGATTCAATTTCCAAAAAGCCTGTTATAAGATGCAATACAGCATCTAAATCGGTAAACTCGGTTCAAGCGTATCAATGTAAATACATAACGAAACCTGTTATTTGTATTTTGTAAATGCTGAACGCACCACGCACGCTCACGTGAATTGATTAAGTAATTTGATTGGACCACGTGTTTTACGTTGCCACTAGTGTGCACCTGTTATTTTTTGCATGTAAGGTATTAATAAACTCAACAAGTTTATATGTTATTTTAGTCTTTAATTATAATTTTAAAAAAGTGCGTGTGTCCCCATCCTCATCTTGCGCACCGCTGCTTTAACCCACAAACCTAATTGCTGACGTTCTTTACAGTCATTTAATTTTTCTATTTAAACATCATTCCCTTAAGCATTTAACCCTTGATGCATGTTGAGTCCTGCAGTCCCATGAGCAAATGAACACGTTTCAAAACTTATAATGAGATGAATAAGAACATCAAATGAAAGCATTCAGGTTTTGAAAACAACATTGATTGAAATATTTACACTGATACCTGCTGATACTGTAGCGGTTGTGAGTTAACCTACAGAAAACGTTTCCAGACCTTGTGTTTTATTCCTCTCAGTGCACTGAGACGGACACCAAGGACGCCTCAACTCTTTTGACCTACTTAAGAGTTGGTCAAAGTAAAGTGTGTCATTTGCTCAGTTTTACAGAGAGAAAAAAACACGGTTCTTAAAATGTAGATGATAAAGATTCACCAGCATTATAAAGGCATGTACTATTGAGATCACCGCAGGTTAGCTGAATTACAGAAAGTTTTGGCTATTCAGTGCCATCAGGTGGTACACACCTTTCACTAAGACCACCTTACTACAGTCAGTGTCTTTTGAACCGACAAACTTTCAGAATATTCTCAAAGAAAGAGTTGTAAGTGTTGTAATTCTCATCATACAGATGTTTTCAAGCCACAATCACCTAGAATCATAACTGAAACAGGCTGTAACCTTACATGATGTACCTATTTAAAGACTGCATGAAAACAGAATTGTGATTTTTAGTGGTCCTGTTGGTTTTTTTGTGGCCGTCTAATGCTAACATACTGCAAGTTGATAAAATTCATTTTAGCAGATGTACACATTTAAAATGCACAGTATGAAAAAAAGTGGACATTTGTATCCAAAGTGACTTACAGTGCATTGAATGTATGTGTTTTTATCAGTACAGTATGTGTGTTTCCTGGGAATCAAACCCACAACCTTTGCGCTAATATCACAATGCGCCACCGGTTGAGCTACAAAAACACTCACTTATTTTGTCCAGTTGTTTAAAACCATTGAAATATTACATGACTACTTTGGTATGTCCCATCTTCCTGTTCCAGTTATGACACAAAATATGTCAACGCTAAATGTGTCAATGAAAATATGCTTTTAACCCAGTTTGCAAGGACCTGTAATCTCAAACACATCTGTATGCATCCTTGTCATCAAGGATTTTTATGCCTCTATGCAAATTTCTCATAAAGGTCGTGGTTATTGTGATGACATTACTAAATTAAAGAATGTTCGCTGATCAATTTTTGTGTGTAGTAAAGCAAGTTAAATACCAGCCCAAAAAACAGACTGCTGGGGCATGAGAACTGTGGGTCATATTCCGCTTTCCTCTTGGCATCAAGACCCTGAAAAATGTGTCTGCGTGTTTGTGTGTCTTAAAACAAAA
>JAZGTK010014545.1:0-13675 GCA_036877625.1 Ambastaia sidthimunki
AAGTTAAGCAAAGGCCTAAATAATCATATTTCTTTCTTGAAATGCTAAATTATTGTGAAAACTTTCTAAATGCTCTTTTGTAGATTCAAGTGTTAATCAAAACAAACGGAACAATAAATAACATGTAAGCAGGCAGAAATAATTCTCAGTAACCTTGATATTTATCTAATCTGAAGCTTATCTGAGAAGAAGCTATTCTAACGCTGTTGATGCGATTCTACACACGCATTCAAACAGAACAGCAACAGAGAATAAAATTGTTTGCTTTGAATACATGTGTTATGTGATAACACGGCTGTGACTGCTCTTAAATGTGTGTGCTATCTATACGTGCTTTCTCATCACAAACATATCTGCATCAGAAGCAGATTTCATTATGGAGCCAGGAGAAATGTTCAATGCCACCTCCTGGTGTGTGTTTGTGTGTGTAAGCATTGATCTGAGCATGATCCCAGGAGAATATCAGACACAGAATGTTTGTTAATCTCAATTCAAAGACATGCTTGTGTTTACGCGGGACCAAAACGCTCAACTCCAGAAAGACTCCAGAGAGACTCACTGCATATCAGAACCTTAACACGTAAAGACGACTGTCTTTGCTTTGTAATGTTCTACTGATGTAAACAAGGAGCTCTGAGAGAATATATACTGTGTGTGTGTGTGTGTGTGTGTCTTTTGTAAAAGATAGCCTTTCTCAACAATAGCATGATGCCCTTGAAGAGTTCATTCTTTTGCAAGAACATGAGTCTGGCAACAGATAAAGACAGACCCCTTTTTCAGTTTTTTATATTCTCTCTCTCTTTTTCTCTCCGTTTCTTCCTTTCTCTCTCTCTTATTTTCTAAAGTCTCTATCGGTCCCTGTTGTGCATTAGCGTGTGTGTAAAATTGTAAAAAAGGAAGATCAGACTAAACATCAAAGCATTCAGATTACACTCCTGTTTCCTTACCGGCAGCCTAACACACACACACACACACACACAGCATCCATCACAAATCTGTTCCCAAATCTCTCAAATACTCTTTCAGCCTTTCATTTCTCTTTCTCCTCTTCGTGCGCATCACCACGTGTTTGATTGCAGACGAAACATCAAAGCGTTGAGATTATGTTTCTACTTCATCACTGCCTGTCAAACACATACATGCATCTTCCATACTGTATATTTACACACACACACCCAAGCAGCATCATAAAAGAGCTCCCAAATGCCAAAGCCACGAGTGTTCCAGAGCGACTCCTCTTTCTTTCTCTTCCTCCTCCTTTTCATTTTATCCTGAGGTGCATTTCATTGAATTTCAAACAGCAGCTTGTCACTGTACCATATCAGAGTCAAAGGAACAGGTGCATATGTGCGTGTGACTCTAAAATTTCAATTGCTTTTTCATTTTGTTTGTTTCTCACCCCACTGTGATGCCACGTTTGAATAGCCGCATGCAGCACATCACTCAGTTTGTACCCTTCAGAGAGTCCGCGCGGGCGTTCTGCTCTGTATTCCGGTGCCGGTCCCCTCGCTCCCCTCGTGCCCCATCCAGAGAGATGGATCATTAAGGTCTGGCCGAGGAAAATCTCATTTATGAGAAGACACGACTTCTTTGAACTGCGCGTGCACGTGTTAGCGTGTGCTGTTGGTATTCAAGGGCGGATATGAGCGTGTTTATCATGTGTCACCCGTTTCACATTGGTTCCCTGGGTGGGTTTTAAAAACCCATAATAAGACAAGTTGCCATGTTACCCTGATGTTAAATGCCTTATTTAAAGCTGCGATCCATAACTTTTGGGATAACAAAACGAACAAAAATCAATTATTGAGCAAGTAGATGAAAACTCACAGTTTAACACGATGGCCTAACCCTTCCTCTGCTTTGCAATGGTAAATTTATAATAGTGATTTATCATTTCAGCTGTCAGGTCAGATTTTGTGTTGAATGTAAACGGAAAGAATATCTAAATGTCTAAATGTAAAAAGAATATCTACATGTAAAAATGTCTGTAAACTGAAAGAATATATCACGCTACGCTATCGCAGGTCCGGGTAATGTAGATAGTGCAGCGTTTGTAGCTTGTTCTTACAGGAGTTGTTTAGAATTTAAACTTGTCATCCACGTTAAGAAAATAACTTTGCGAGTATCCTGCAATTTTATGTTTCAAACAGAGATGGCGGTAAAAAGGCAAAAGTTACAGACTGCAGCTTTGAAGAAATACCCCCAAAAAAACACTCAGTGTTGTTCTAAACCCACATGACAATCTTCCTTCCATGGAACTGAGAGAGACATTGAAAAGAGTCCCCGAAAGGCTATTTCCTATACAATTACAATTCTATCCAAATTACAATTTCTATACAACTATACAATTTAATGTATTCTATATGTATTCTATATTCTGTACTATTCTATACATATTCTATACATATTCTATGGTATTCTATACACAATTCTGTAAGTATTTTGTGAGCAGGGAAAGCTCAAGGGAATCTCAAGCGCGCAGATGAATATTCCATCTCTGCTTTCTGTGACCAGACTGATGCCTCTGACATCAGACCTGCTGCCATTTATAATCTGTGGAAGCACAAAGAACACTTTGGAAAGCAATTGAACGGCCTCAGACGGCTCTGAATGAAGCACACGAGTCATATAAACTCTTTTTGGAGCATTCCTCCCAATTTCCTTCAATTTCATGAGATAGAGCAGCTTAAACAGCCTTCAAAATGTATCTTCTGCTGTTCCATTAAAGAAAGTAATAATACAAGTTTGGACAGTAAATAATCATAAAACGCTCATCGTTCAGGCCACTGGACGTCCTGCTGATGCCGTCACCAGATGAAAAAATCAAATGTATTTGATAATAATGTTTAAGAGGTTTTTGCTGACACTGTATAAAAGTCTGTTTTGCGTTTGTGTGCGATAATGTGTCAAAAAAAATCTTTAAAAATGTGAAACGCGATAAGAACGCTTTGCTATTAGCTTTGTGAGTTTTGTAATTATTGCGAGCTCAATAATTACAGGCGATGGCTAGATGCTAAAAGCATATTTTAGACAAGCAAAGAGACAAAAAGGAGTCAGAGAAAAAAAAGAGCAAGAGAAGGAGAGAGAAAGAGAGAGAGAGAAGCAGAGCCCTGGGTTCATTTTAACACAGAATGACAGTAAAAACAAAGGCACTATGAGATGCAGTAGAGGCAGAATATTGGGAGAGCAGCACACTGTAGATAATGAAGGAAGGCAAGTTTATCTCGCTTTTGTTTTGCTTGAAACTTGGTTTGCCTGCAACTTTATAGAGAATGAGGAGTTTTAATGGCACAGAGTGACATTACAGCGTGACAATTCTCATGTGCGGAGGACGGCTGCTCCTCATCCATCTCTCTCTCCCGCTCTCTCTCTCTTTTTCACCTTTCGTGTCAACACAATTTCCTCTCTCACAATCTTCCTTCAGGCTTTCCTCTTTTGGAGAGAATGAGCAATCTCTCCTCTCCTCTCTTAATGATTATCTCACAGCAATTTTAAACTTAATAGTTTTCTGTCAGAATAAAGAGAATTCATGACTTTTAACCATAACAAGATACAGGTTCTGTCACGATTATTCATAAAACCAGCCCTCCGCTCTTCATTAGCATTTCAGATTGGCTCTGAGAATCAGGGGAGCATCAGAGGCAATTTTTACAGTCTATTAGTTATTTATAGTCCATTTGTCTTGCATCTATTTAAAGACGTACATGGTCCATCCAAGCTAACAAGTTTAGGTTGTAAGAACGTTCTCTAATGTTTCTATTACAAAAACAAACATCATCAAAATGTTATTTATCCAATTTACACAATGTCCAGTGTTCCCACACAGATCAGTACACAAGCAAACTCTTTTTAAATGTGAGTAAATATACAGCCATTTACAATAATCAAATACTCTTCCATCTATTGTGTGCATTGTCCATTCATTCATTCATTAATCATTCATTTATTTATTCATTTGTCCATCTAGTCCATCGATCCATCTATCCAATCCAACATTCATTCATTCGATTCATTCATTCATCCATCCATCCATCCATCCATCCAAACGTTAATTATCCAATACAAACAATAATTATCCATCACTCTTATACAATTTACATCACAGTCTGTTTTTATCCATCATATATGTTTTCTGTATTTCCCCACAACAATTATATTTTGCAGTAAAAGCGATGCATTGGTTATACGCATTAGAAAGCGTTTTCTACTCTCTCACTCACACACGATCATTAATGGAATTTTTACTCAGTGTTTTTAAACTTCGGTAAATTATGGAAACTTCTCCGTAAGGCCAACTTGTGTTTTGATCTCTTCATCCATCTATCCTGTACGATGAGTGTTGAGAAATCACGCATCACCATCAGTGAACCGCAGATCCCTGAAGTCTTCATTATTCACAGAATATAAATCTAAACTCTGACCAGCACACCAAAAAAATTCCGGCTTTCTAACCACTTGACACGCACACAAATAAACTCGACACAAGCGGACCACCCTGCTGTCATGTCAGGCGTATAATCTCAAACTCCTCCATCTAATTAAAGACCATTAAACTGCTGCAGTTTGTGTTTCATCTCATATACACACACACACACTCGCTCATTTAGAACTAATGATTGTGAGTGTGTGGAGTGTGTGTGTGAGGACATTACAATGATTGTTCAACAGCAGCAGTAGGACAAGGTCTAATGGATAAAGGACACTGGGCTTTAAATTTAACAGTAACAGCTTAACACATGTGCTGTGTCTTGTGACAGACACTTAACGTATTCAAGAGAATTATGGCCTGTGTGTGTACGTGTAGTTCAGGGACAAAATTGTCCCCAGAAGGGAGGTAAGTGTGACATAACCTCAGTTTGGGGACACTGGGAATGTCAGTGTTTGTAGTCATTGTTTTTTAATTATAAAAATGTTAAATGTTTTGTCAGGGTTAATTTATAGAATTTGCAATTAGCTTTCTATCAAAAGAATAGAAGTCTATGTAACATCCCCATTTAGAAAGCAAAGTAAAATGTGTGTGTGTGTGTGTGTGTGTGTGTGTGTGTGTGTGTGTGTTACACACTGTATAATACTGATAGAGTGAATTATCTGGAAGCCTTTTTTTACCTTTTACATTTTGCCACTGAAAAAATACAACATCTCATCTTAAATGTCACAACATTTTTAAATCGTCTGCGTCAGAATAAGAGATGAGGGTGAGGATCTAAAGAAATGAAACACAGAGAACACAGACACACAGACACAGAACTGAACCCTGTTCATCAAAGGCTGTAAATAACACAAGCGTGTGACATATAACTGCTGGGTTTACATTACCATGTATGCGTTTGGCAGATGCACTTATACAAAGCGACCCACAGTGCAGTACTTTTATCATTATGTGTGTACCCTCGGAATCGAACCCGTGACCCTGGTGTTGCTAGCTAGCACTATGCTCGAGCTACAAACATGATCTGATAAGAGAGAATCAGAGAGAATGATGGTAAAAGAGGCTTCAAAAACACTTAGAATAACCCAACACATAAACAGTTTAAACATCTGCTATTGACTGATATTATATATCACTCAACATAACACAAACACCACCCAGACACTGCAAAGCCATTTAATGCACTGCCAAAATAAATCAACTGAACATAAAACATCACATAATTATATATCACTGGTTCTGCATAAGCTTCCTGCAACGTCCTGTGTGTGTCACTGAATATTAAAATGATATTTGTTTATTTAAATTAACACTAAACGACCAATAACATTCATTCAGTATCAACAGTCATTGTGTCATAGCTCTGATATAATGTAAAAAATAAAAGTTATTTCAGCATTTACTCATTTTTATGCCATTGCAAACCTGTAAGACTTTTTTATTTCTAAGAAACAAAAAAAAAGATATTTTGAAGTATGTTGGCACCCACTGACTTCCATTATATGGACACAAAACCACTGAAACATTTCTCAAAATATCCTATTTTATGTTCCACAGAAAATAAAAAGTAATGTAGGTTTGGAATGACATGAAAGCGAGTAACTGGGATTTTTATTTTTGGATGAACTATCACTGTAATATTTAGTGTTAGTATTTTGCCATTGTTCAGCAAACAAGTTGGAATTCTCACAGCCTGGCTGAGAAATTGGTGGCAGGTGTCAGGAATTATAATGTTCATGCACTAAATAATGGTGTAGTACACGCTTCAGGCAGATCCTCAGCACAAGTGTCACAGCACAGAGACCTGCCAAAGTCTGGGACCCTGTGAGCAAAACCCACAGCCATTCTCTTTGGACCGAGCACCTGGTTTTGATGGCCTGCCAGGTGAATTTTACAGGAATTTCAGGATAACAACGAGGTCCGACCTATACAAGGATTTAATGGTTTATATAAGCTTGCGAAAGCAACAAAACACCTGCACTCATGTTGTTTTGTCTGTGAAAGAAAAGCAATCTTCAGCACTTGAGAAGTGGAGGCCAGTTTCTTTACTCTGCTTTGATTATACAATACTTTAAAAACATCTCTCTGATAGGCTGGAAACCTCCATGAATGCTGACAAAAGGGGCGGAGTTTCACTCAGTGGTTAAAGTGCAGAAAGCAATGACACAAACCGTCTAGACAACTATACAGTTTGGCTATAGAGTGTCTATTATGTGGGTGGTTTGATTGATCTGTACAGCCAGGGCAAGGCCTTCTGATTACTGTCTGCTCAGCAACTCTTAAACTGACACAGAGTGTTAAGGAAAGTGACAGCCTGGACCTCCTTAGAACATTTGTTCTGGTTACAGGAAGATGAAATACAATCATCTAAGCTATATACTGTATGTCTCAGTGGGTCTACAGCAGCTCAGAGAGATCTGAACACATTTAATCAACTTCATTCATTCATTTTCACTAATGTATCAAAGAACCTGCATGAAACTCAGAACCAGCCTTGATAAAAAGTTAATAATAGAGGTGTTACAAACAGCAACATAAAAACATTATTAACTTTTTTGTTACTTAATTACTTTTTGTTACTTATGACCTAAAATTGCTAGCTGGGTAACTAATTTGCCATTGGTCAATTCAACAGACAGTCCCACCCCAATCTCACGCCATTGGTTGATCCAAATGCTGGTATGTCTGGCTGGTCTAAAAGCCTAAACAAACAGAGCAAACAGTTTAATAGTGCCACAGAAACACACGGACACACACACACAATAATGTAAATTCAAACAAATGTAGACACTGGTATAGGATGAGAAGTACAGCTAGTATTAAGGTAGTATACAAATATTTTAACCATCAAATAATAAAAACCAAATCCATTTAATATGGTTAAAGGAGAGAGGTGAGATTTGTTATGGATATAACTAAACCTGGCAGGATATAATTTAAAAAAAATGATGCACCCCAGTCGTCTAGATTTTCAAAGAAATGGCATTATCACAATTACCTCACTTATAAATAAGTACGTATTATATTCTTAATTTAAAAATCATTTATCTAAACCAGATGTTTGATTGTCTCTGCTGTGTATAGATGTGTAAATAAAAAACTCATTTTGGGGTCCACAAAGAGAAACTACAACCCGATCTATACGCACACACGCTCTCTGATGAACACCAATGATTCGCTGTATAACTGCTGATAGAAATGACTCACAAGGCATTCTGGGAGAAGTTTTTAAGCACTGCAGACATCTCTTATGCTCTGTATTGAGAAAAATGATAGCTGATATGTTAATAATAACTGTGAAGTGGAATGATCTAAAAATATTGCAGTATATGAGCAAAGGTGATGAAAAGAAAGAGAAAAATAAGAAAAGAGGGAGACTGACAGACAGAGATGAATGGACCAAGTGGCCATTAAGGTCTCTGACACATAATTAGCTCTCTTATCACAACCGGTTGGACCGTTTTTGACTGAGTGTGTGCGTCTGTGTCTGGACAATGTCTTTTAAGAGAAGCTTCTGTCCCGGCTGCCTGTAGCCCTGCCACGGCCTTCATCTTGATTCTAATGATGGTTCTGTCATGTAGCATCTCATTAACAAATTGTGAAGCCCAATGTTTCTGTTGTTGGCCAACCCATTAAAACACTTTCTTCCACACAATGCCGTGAGGATCATTTTTATCGCCCGCAGTCAAACGACCTCACAATTCATTTCGTCTAGCTTGGAAAACAGAAAAGCAACGGTTTTTAAATCACAGGAACAGTCTGTTTTTTTCTCCGAGCTCGTCTTTTCTGTATGCTAATTAAGTGATTGGAGATTTCACTGTTGCTATGGCTAACTAAATTAGCATTTTATTCTTTGCATAATCAAAACTGGCTGTTTTTAAAAGACTGTTTAAAACACAAGAACAATGCTTGAGAAAAAAAGCGGTTTGAGCACTGAAAAAACATGGCGGTGATGTTAATTTCCACGCTAATCTTTTAGTTGATACGGTGTAAGTAAAAGGGGGAAAGTCTTAGACTTAACCCTCAGATCTCAGGTTCATTATTGTGATATAGAGCAGAAGCACATTTTCATCTGTAGACGCACATACACGCGAGCGTACAGTACACAGAGATTAATATTTCTTGGTTTCCATTTCTGTTATGTTCCTTCTAAAGGGCGCCGATGTGAAAATGTCATGTTTGTCTCCTGCCAATAAAATACATTAAGATACATAAGTTTGCACCCGATGATACTTTATCTGCCTACTGTACTTCTAGACTGAATTCCAATATATGCAGAGAAATGAAATACAAAGATACGCTCTGCTCAAATATTCAAACAATATTCAAAGCTATTAGTTCAGGGGAAGAGATATCCATTCCCTCAGAGTCACTGTGGTCTCGGCAGAGCAGTCTCCATTGATCTTTACTTCTCTCGACAGTCTCACAGCCAACTTTGCTTGCCCATACAGAAAGTTTAAAGTAGTACATTTATTTTATTTCTAATGAACTTGTATTTGGGCCCATAAATAAATCACGCTAATGTGAAAACATCACCTAGTCCCAATTCACACCTCCCATTTAACAACTGAGGAATGTGTGCTGGTCTGCCATATTCTAAAATAGATCAAAAACTGCAGCTTGGACTCTCTTCCCGCAGTATCGCTCGCTTCCCTGTTTGTTTGGAACTGTCTTACCCTGTTTATTTAAACAACTAAACCAGCATAAACTGGTTTGCTGGGCTTAGCTGGTTTAAGCTGGTCTCCCACTCTGGCCAAACAGGTGCTTAGCTGGTTTAGCTGCTTGGCAAGATGATCTCTAAGCCTGACCAACTAAAACGTGACCAAAACCAGCCAACAAACCAGCCTGGAAGACCAGCCAAGACCAGCGAACCAGTTTGAGATATTTTAAGGTCCTGTTTCAACAGGATTTGAGCTAACAATTTTAAGTAAGAACATTTCCCTAACATTTCAATTAAGTAACAAAAACATTAAAAATGTTCTACTAATCTTAAGAAGCAACTTAAGAATAACATTTATATATAATAATGCTAAAAAAGTTCTACTAACATTACTGCAAGAACTTTATGGATAACTTTAAAATAACTTTTAGAAAACATTGAACAAAATGCTGAGAACGTTCCCTGTTAGATGGGATAATTCAACACTACAGATCATCTCGTCTTTTCATAAGAGACCTCTTCTGAATGAGTCCAAATCTACCCAATTCCTGCCATGTGCGTTCCAGCACCTCCAGAAAGCCTCCGGCGCACCATTTCCACACAGATATAATAAGTGTCACTTTTATTAAATTGGTAAATGCTTTGAGGTTTCCTGATGTTGAGCCGTCTGGAGCCACAGCTCCTTGTCTAGCTTTGGAAAAATATCCACTGGCTACAACCTTAAAGTCGCCCTACAGCAGACAGTGTCCCATTCATCTGTCTAAATGCTGTCCATAAAGATGCTATATTGAGCCTAGATGTATAATCTGCCTAAAGCTCAAGCTGGCCGACACCTTCTCCTGGTGTTATGAGAGAAACTGTTCACATGGTGTCAAAATCAAACAATATGGTGTAATACGGTTAACGGGGAACGTTCTCAGAATGGTAGCTAATGTTTTCTAATAGTTCTCTCCAAGCTGTCAAAACATTCTTGCAGTAATGTTGATAGAACATTTTTTAATGTTATATATCAGAAAGTAGTTAATGGAATGTTTTTAGCCAAGCAATAACGTTAATACAACGTCTACAATACTGGAACGTCTCTGTTTCTATCTCTCATGTGTGAGAACCTCCAGGCCACTGGTCTGCTACCGGGATCTTTGCGAGTGCATCAAAATATTTATGTTGACCATTAGTTTGCTGTGAGATCTGCTGGAACATCTCAGCTCTGTACAGTTCCTCTGATTCATCAGCAGTGTACAGGTCAGGATAATATTCAGAGCTTGTGCACAGCAGATGGAAATGACAACACCTTCATTATTCTTCAGGCACAGCATCTGCTTCTCCTGACTACTGCTGCATTCCAAATGAAAGAAAAATGTTTCCGGCCTATCAGTGTCTTGAACGTGGGTGAAACATGCCCTAACTTTCACCCGCTCCACTATAAGATCCAGTACGCAGCTTAGCCGATGCGTTATTTTCTTCAGTAAACAGTTGGAAATTCACACACCTTCTCCGACAACTTTTTGCCCTTGACTACAGAAATGTCCAGATTTTCCCTATTCTTCATATTCATTTTGATACTTCTTGTTTAATGAGATACCGCAGGCATCTAAATTCGAGCTAACAATCATAGGTTGTAATAACGTTTCCCTAATGTTAACATTAAATAACAAAAACGTTCCAGAAGTCCTCCAGCTGTAAGACATTGTTATCCACTAACATCTTAAGAATAACATTTCTGATATATGAAATGTAAATGTTCTACCAACAGTACTGCAAGGAACGTTTTTGAGAGAACTTTTAGAGAACGTTAGCCAATGTTCTGAGAATGTTGCCTGTCAGCTGGGTTCCTGGTTAATGAGATACCATACCTCAGACAAAACACCTATATTCAGGCTTACTCACTGTCGTGGCTTATTTTCTACAGTAGAATTTTGCATTAAAATGGCAAAAGGAGGTTTTATTACACTGCATAGATAATGCATAATCAGCAGTGATCTTCTTATGATCCAGAAGAGAATCAGGAGTTATAGCAGCGATACAGACTTTATATCTTGTGCTATATGAGGTATAAAATCTGTCCAACCTTGCAGCTCTGCCCTCTGAGAATTTCACCCAGGTGGACTGCTTAACTGATTGGTTTTATCCCTTCAAAGGACTAAAATTGCAATACTGCTGGACAAAACAGATGCCGTCTGTTTTTCTATTAGCGCTAGAAATCCACAGTACAATTCCAGTCCACTCTCATTAAAGTCATTTCCTTTGATTGAAAGGATTTTTAAACGTACCCCAGATTGGTAAATATCAGGACCTTAAACCAACACATTTCAGCCCACAACGCAATTAAATGAATTGATTTTACATTGTTGTTGGACAAGATTTTCACCCTCAGAGCAGTATAAAAACACAAAGCTACACCTGCACTAATACAACAGCCCCCATCTCACCACAATCCCCAGTAAACCTCATTACTCTGATCACAGTGGGTTTCGTGCAGGAAAAACTACTCCAACTCGCAGGAAAAGTATTCCATTTTAAATTAATGAGCTCTGAAACCAGAGCTCATTTGCTTCTGTCTCTGAGCCCATTTACGATTGGAGATCCTCTAAGTTAAATCTCTATGAGGAAGGGAATTGGTAGCAAAAGAACAAAAGAAACCGAGAAGCTAGGAAGTTAAGAGTATTTATTCTGTCTTTCGTCTAACATGCTTTTCCTTTTTGACTCTTATAAGTCATTTGCGTGGCTTATTGCTAGAAAACAGCATATTATACAAAAATCAGCGTTGACGTTTACATGTCATTTTTACACTGCACACATCTGCATTCCGGCTCAGATACGACCACCGCTGATCACGGTCACGGCTCGTGTTTAGACCCGCTTCACCGCGACACATTTCACAAGCGTCCCAGAAGAAACTCTACACTGATTTACTAAATATAGACACAAAGCCTAAAGAAACACCCTGTGCAGAATCCCCATCAGATTTCACACCACTATATATACTGTATACATACACACACACACACACACAAACATATAGTAATGTGAAAATATATATATAGATATATATACAATGGGTAACACTATATAAAACACAGCTAAAGACTAAAACAGCCACAAATCTTTTATTCTTGTCGTTCACAACTGGACTTGTATGTGTGTTAACGTTGTCTGTAGCTACAGCACAACAAAGCACGAAATCGCAATAAACACAACAATTAAACGCACAAAATATAACCATATATAGCCAACTTATACATAGTAAAACCAATAATCTTAATATTGTGGTCTCGTGAAGACTATTTTTCTGCACTTTTTACCACGAAGTTAGTTTCAAAGCAGCTTTATCTTGTCTTTAAACATATCTATACCTACATATTACTGTTCAGTTTTGACAGGAAAACCATTGATTCTGCTTCTGTGTGAATGAGACCAGTTTCACCTCATTTAGACATCAGACTGACATCAGACTGACATTTATCATCCTCTCATCAGCTCCTGTAACAGCGTGTTATCAACAACCACCTCTCTAACACATTCCCACCCTGCATTACAGCCGTCTGCTTATCATCCACTAAATCCAGACTTTACTCACCTCTGCCTGCCTGTTTTCCTCCCATCACATTGGTATGTGGGCCACAGACTGTGTAACTGCAGATCCCTGTCCCCATGGTCCTCTAAACCCTGGTTAGCTTCCTGTTTAGACATCTCCATGGTTTGCTTGAGAAGACACCTCTGGTTTCCTGTCTTCCGAGAGCACAAACATAAACACCTGCAACATAAGAGAGAAAACGTGTTAAATCATGGCTTTAAATCAGGCTGTCACTGTATCAGATTTAATACACGTTATCACGGTCAAAAGAATTCACATAACGATATCACATCTATTGAACTAAAAATAATGCTATCAGTTCATCTTTAATTTTGTTTATTTAGTGTTATCTTTTTTTGGCAAATGAATGACATTCAAAATAAGAGTAGAAAGGCGGAGAGAGAGAGACAGAGAGACAGATTGTAACCATTGTGACTCTTAAGGCAAAATGTTAAATGGCTGCAGTACTGCCATCTACTGTGTTGGAGTGTCGACCAGATATTGTTGCTGAATTATTCACATTATTATTGGGTAACTTAGATGCATTCTGCCCCAACTTCCTGTTTTAACAGGAAGTATGTAAACTCTTCAAGCAATATCATGGGGTTATAGATGCTAAATACTTAACGGTTTGTTGTCCCTTAGTTTGTAAAAACAAACAAACAACAAGTTAAAATGATTGTCTGTGGTAATCAGCCGCATACCACAGATTTTGTTAACACAGAGCTAGACTTAAACTCAAACGTTTCTTTAACGTTTCAGCACTGATCGCTTTGTGAACCTGTCACAATATAATGCAGGTTTTGCACAGACTCTGTTATTACAGGATGAGGCCCTTTGGCTAATAACGGATCTGTCCAATCAAAAGCTTCATAGGTTTAGAACGCCCCGCCCACAAATACCACCTGCCTAGCAATAACAAAAAGTAGCAAATCATGATTCACTGATGTAAACTAAACGCTATTGGCTGTTAAAAATAAACAGACAGAGCTCTTTAATACATTACAAGTTT
>JAZGTK010014546.1:0-13674 GCA_036877625.1 Ambastaia sidthimunki
AAAAGATAAAACTGTATTGCTGTGTTTCTGTATTTCAGGGGGCTTGTTGTGGATTTATTGGATGTGAGGGATGGAGATGAAGGACAGGGAAAACTGATAGGAGGGCCGCAGGGGTCCAGGGTCGGAGCGCTCTGAATCCAGCCTTCCAACTCTGGACACAGCCGTCCTCCAGTGCATGCAAACCAACAGTTATCTACCTGCTGGGCTGCTCTCAGTAAAGCACCCGCACGACTCCCTCACTGCATTTCTGACGCCCAACTCACTCCAGCACGCTTCCGGTTATCTTAAAGCCAAGACTGATCCCAGCTCTGCACACATCAGCCATCGAGAGCAATCCTAGACTCCAGGTTTTCATCTCGAGTTTAAGCCTCTCCTATGACCTGCACGATTGCCTTTTATCCCCCACAATCCTTTGCGCTCCACTTCTGTCCTCATTGGCCTTACTTTCCCTGCGCGCACATGTAGTCCCATATAAAGTAGATCATGTTTTAATACAATACTATTATTATTATTATTATTATTGTATTTATTATTGTTACTGCAATTATTATAATTATTCTGTCGGGATTCTAAGTGTTTCTGTTGTTCAATTTGAGATTGTATATTTGATGGTCGATTTACTGATGTTGGTGGTAACAGTTCTGTTCAAAACACTTTTTGGTTTTTTAAGCATGGATTTGATTTGTTTTGTTTTGTCCAGTAATGAATAATGAAGTCAGGCTAAAGTCACAGTCGTAGCTGATCTTAAAGAAAGGCAACGGGACACACTCGGTTTTAAGATTTAAACTCGACATCGTCGTTACAAAGACATTCTGTGTTGAGCTGATGTTCAGTTACCATAAACAGTGTTTGTATTACCAGGGTGCTGTTTCCAATGGCTTGTGGGTCAAAGTTGACTGATGTTTTTCCCATCATCCTCCGTTTGAGGCAGCTAACATCATTGGCATCGTTGAGTTTTGCCTCATTCTGTTACAGTATATCTGCAGGTTGCCAAGTTGAATCTCTTTTAAACTGAGTTCTTTGCCTCTAAAACGCTTTATTAGACTATTAATATTCATCTCAAGGTCCCGTGGCGACCAACAGATTGTGGCCTTCCAAGATGTGTGTTTATGGTTATAATGCTTATTTCCTGGCAAAGATGGAATAAGTGTAGTTTGGAAGGGGTTATTTTTGTCTCTTGTGACTGGTAAAGTAAATAAGTAGGTATGAGGAGATGAGTTATAAGAGAGTATTCTGCATGTTGTGTTGTTTTTAAGGGCCTTTATTCTAAAAGCAGTTGAAAATTTGCTGCTGTTTTCCGGCCAAGTGTGTTTGGAAGGTCGAACAGTGAGATTTAAATAGCCATTCTGGTTACCACGGTGATCAGCAGTAATAAGACTCATATTAAAATTTGGGAGAATTTTATTCTGTTTCCAACTTTGTCACAAGAATATTGTAGTTCATCGTCACTCAGGCACCTACAGCGATCATTCTTCATTTGTTTTTCGTAATTTCGTTTAGTTATTGATTTTGAACGTATATATATTATTTATGTGGTGTAATTGAGCTGTTTTTTGTGATATTTTTTTTTTTTAATCCTTTTTGAGACAGAGAGAGAGACAGAGAGAGAGAGACAGAGAGAGAGAGACAGAGAGAGAGAGACAGAGAGAGAGAGACAGAGAGAGAGAGACAGAGAGAGAGTGTGTGTGTGTGTGTGTGTGTGTGTGTGTGTGAGAGAGAGAGAGAGAGAGAGAGAGACAGACAGAGAGAGACAGAGAGAGAGTGTGTGTGTGTGAGAGAGAGAGAGACAGAGAGAGAGTGTGTGTGTGTGTGTGTGTGAGAGAGAGAGAGAGAGAGAGACAGAGAGAGAGACAGAGAGAGAGTGTGTGTGTGTGTGAGAGAGAGAGAGAGAGAGAGAGAGAGGAGAGAGAGACAATGCAATGGTACTGCACGTAGAACTGATACCTTGAATGTGAAATTAATATATTACATAGTTAAAAATCATAGCGCAAGGAGAGTAATGGTGTACGGCTGGACTTCCTGACAACTGCTACTGTTCGTTTTGACGTTCTGTCAAAAGATTTTCTTACTGAATGTCGGCCTGTATTTTTCAAACCTTTGTTGGCTATTCATGGACAGCAGTTTATTTTTTTCATTGTACTCTGACATGTGAGTTTTATTTTAAAGTTTGTTTATTATCCCTGAGTTTCGGTCGCGGGGGGGAAACTCGATGTAAATGGTGACAAATACCCGAACAAACAGCAAATCAGAGCCGCATGTCGACAAACCGATGTTGTTACTTTCTTATGTGTGTTTAGTATTGCAAATAAGAATTGATAAATACAACAATTCAATTGTAACACAAATGGATATCTTGTCAAACTACTGCTACATAGTGTTTAACTTATTATAGGTGGCAAGTATTTGCATGATCTTCAATTTTTCAATATTCAAATTTTGGTGATTTCTGTTTTTTTCATTGTTTATTTTTTACTGAATGCTGGTGATTCTATTTTCTGAGCTTTGTAAGTGCATAATAACTATTTTGTCTAAAAATGATGACTAACTAATAATGATAATGACTCTATCATGGTAAAACGTAACATTATGATTGTATGGCATGCTTTTGTAAAGGCGTTTGTTGTTGTTTGAGCAGTGTTGATTGAGCCCATATAAAATGTGAAATGATGAAAGTCGTGTTTTAATAGCGTCGGTGCATCACAGAACTGATTTCTGTCACACTGGGTCACATTTTGCATGTGTTAATATGAACAAATGTTTGTCTGCCAGTTCATAAACGGGACCTTGAAAAGTCACCTCTGCTGATGACTCGGTATGTTCGTGTTTTAATCCATCAGCTTCGATCAAATACTATGTGAAGAATTTGCTCTTTAGAGGGCGCTGTTTCCCACACTTAAAATGAACTTTTCCGGAAATACAAGATCCCCAAGAATTCAACAGGAAATGAACGTGGCTTGCTCGGTTTTCTGCCGAAACGAACACACAGTCTTATGGAAAGAACATGCACTAAAAAAACAGGATTACATTTAAGCCATAGATCAATATATATACACTGAAAAAGCACCAGTGTTTTGTCCCTTGAATCATTAGAGTTTGAGTCTGGATGAGCTGTAGTGTGTGATGTCATATTTACACCATGAATGTGTGCTGATGTGGAGTGAATGTGAAGGAGTGAATCCGTATTCAGATTCAATCTCTAGTTGTCACACATCTGCTCGAACAACATCAAGCCAGTAGTTAACTGTAGTGTTCACATTTCTTCCGGTGTGCGTTTATATCTTTTGCTTTAATTTGACGGCTTGGATCTGGAGATAAGCCTTTCAACTTTTTGTATATAATTTGAGATCCTGGCAATGAGATGTGGATTTTATTCAGTTCTGAAAAATAGATTAATATAATTATTCTCATGAATATTCATATCTGTTCTTCCAATGTGCTATCTCTTTTTTCTCTTTATGTGTTCTATAGGAAATGTAGTGAGATGTTATCAGTATTATCAATAAAATTACTCAAATGTCAAAGCTCATGTAATTCCATCTGTTTTTTAAAAACTAGTCAGGACCAAATGAAATGCTTTTAAAGAACTACACAGTTCTGAAATGCTGGCCTACAGCTTATATATAACATTATATAGACATGCTATCAGCATGAGCAGAAAGCTCCACCCTAAAGCTGATTAGATTAAGAAAAACTGTGTGAATTTATTCCCCAGCAGAGCCAAAGTAAACTTCTGATTGATCAAAACAATCCGTTTGTATTGAGCAGAACATGATATATAATCAAAGTGCAAACAGGTTGTCCAGTGTGTGTATATTGCCCAAGTGAATCCTCAATGTATGATTAAACTTATCTAATCTTCTTTTTAACAAGCTTTCCAATGAATCAACAGAAATGATTAAGAACTGATAAATGGACATGAGAAATTTCTTTTCAGTAGTTCAGAGGACAAGAGGTAAATTGTGTAAGCCAGAAACAATAATACAGGTCTACTCTGATATATTTATCTGAAATGTACTCTTGTGTGTTTTAATGGGGACAGCAGGTATTATATACTATAGTTTTGACAAACCAAATTGCTGAGAACGATCCCTGAAGTTTTATAATTAAAAAGCACTGTGGCCGTACCATGGTAGAATTATAGACACCATTATTATAACAACACCAAGATTGTATAATATTGAATGATCACTATTATTATTATTATTCACTGTTTAAATGTACATGTAGCCAACAACATGAAAAGTGCTGTACAATGAAAACAGAGTTACAAAGTCACATCCAGGCAAAGAATTCAAGGAATGTCGTGGCACCACCATGATCACAATCAAAACATTATTGCCAGGTTTGTTTACACATACGAGGAGTTTGTTTTAGTGACAGAAGCTCCATACAGTGCAGAACAACCGTGACGATATAAGACAATATTGTTAGTGAATTTTCTCCTTTATGCACACAGCGCAGGGGTCCTCGTGACGTCACGCGGGCCCGTGACGCAACCGGGAGCTCCGGCTCGCGCTGCCTAGAAACGAGCGACTCTCGTTTATCTCCCCGCGAGCCGCTTCCCGCTCCCGATATCTCGCTTTCTCACATTTTATAGCGTCATTTTAACGCGAAACCGGGTCACGCGAGCCCACAGTGAGTATCGTGTCTGTTTTGCGTCTTTTTAAGCGCTTTTGCGGCATTTTGATGTTCCTGTCAGCGCGGCGCTTCTGCATCCGTCAGCACTCGCCGGCACTGAGGAGAAAACTCTTCAAATACGTATAAAACGACGGTGTTTGTTAGTTGAGATGTATATATTGTCTTTTGTCGCTTTATTCCGGGTTATTAATGTATGAAAAATGATGTTTAAGCGTTTCGTGGAGAGTTTGTGCTGATCGCTGGAGTTAGCTGAAGCTAGCCGGCACGATCCGTTATTCTGACACATTCACGGCTGCCAAGAGATTAAACTATTATTTTAAGGGATTTATGTGTTATTTTCTGCCGTATTAGTGTCTGTTTTGCTGCCTGCGGCTTAGTTTTCATGTCTTTCAGTTGTTGTTTGTTAATATAGATAATACATAAGTCTAGATTCAGCAAAAGTTGAGGTCAGCTGTTCATGTTTATTATTATGTTTATTTATTGTACTGATTTTGTAGTGGCATTAAATTCAGGTCAGATTTTAAAAACACACCTTAACATCCTGCAATTTGTCTGAATTATAAAGTTTTGCCAGATGAACTTAAAGCAGACATAACACGGATAGAAATGTGTGTTTTGTTGTATAAAAGTCAAGTGTTGCTAGTTTATGAATCATTCTCTGCATGTTTTAACCTACTTTATAGCACTTTAAACTTAAACCATTAGGTTACCAGCCATATCTTTAAGCACAACCTTTGCACCACTTTTGAACTGTGGATGTGCATTTTAAAGTGTTTGAAGTTTATGTGTTTTGGACAGAATAGCATATATTTGGAAGTCTTGTTATATATCAAACAAATGCAATACACAGAAGGGTGTCACCTTTGCCCTGTTTCTGTAGTATGATAAATAAGGAACAACGCCTGTCAAGACTCAAAGATCTGGCATGTCTCCAAGCTATTCTTTTGTAATATTTACTGTAATTTCATTAATTAGTGGTACTTGCTAAGCATTATTAACTGTTACCAGTGCTGCATTTGAACAAACTATATGTATTAAACTTTGGCTTAAGTTAACTTGTTAATCACTGTTTGTGCTACAGACATAAATGAAACGGGTTGTTAAAACTTACCTGAATATTTTTAGGGTGGCCCGGTAAACGACCACCCAGAACACTTACTGTATAACTGCGTAGTGACATGCTAAAAGCACTCAGAACAGCATAGAAACCGCATAGAAACACTTGGGAATTGTGGCAATGACTTTTGCATGAACAAGCTCCACGAAGCGAAAACATTTACAGACAATGTTTCAAGCTTGTTGCTGTTTCCTTTAGCTTCCAGGAACGGGGAGGACTAAGAAAACAGGCCGGAGTGGGAGAGCAACAGCAGGTCTTTAAGAAGCACGTCGTGGAGTTTTAGGATTCAGTGCTGTGGGAGAATTCGGTGCAGTTGGTTTGGAGAGGCAGTGGAGCTGTTTTACGGACTGCGATGCATCGCTTAAGGACTTGTGCTGCGCGGCTGCGGCCGCTCACAGCCTCTCAGCGCGCTCACAGTTTCTCGCAACAGAGAACCGCAACGGCACCAGCAGGGGCCCTAAGGACGTTTCAGCCCATTAGGTGCTACACGGCCCCTGTTGCCGCGGAGCCTTTTCTAAATGGAACAAGCTCCAACTACGTGGAGGAGATGTACTATGCATGGCTGGAGGACCCCAAGAGTGTGCACAAGGTAAGATCTTTTGTATTATGAGATGGTGAGGTAGAAGCTCGAGGAACGTAGAGGAACGTCTTTAGTCGCCAAGGTCACAGTCGAGAAGGTTCTGGTTTCATAATGTGACCTGTCAGACTGTAAGCTTAGCCCTGACGGCTGTTACGTAATGTTCTCTTTCCGTGTCACATGATCTGCGTGGTTTCCAGAATGTTTTCACAACGCACGTCAATTTTCTTACAATGGAACTAGATGTGTTCTGTGAAAACACGATGACTGTATTACACCGAAACAGACGTTGTTACATACATACATTATCCTTCACACATTTAATAGTTCAATGAACTTCTAAGAGCGTCTGTGAGTCATATATAAAACTGCAACACAAGTCGAAACCAAAGACAAATGTCTGCATTTGGGTTTTTATTCAAATTAGGCAAATGGGCCTTGCCTTTGGTTATTCTCTAAGCAAATAAGTGTTCAGTGACTTAATAGTTCAAATGGTGGAGCATTGTGTTAGCAGCGTGGCGGTCGCAGGTTCGATTACCAGGGCGCACACATACTGACAAGTTGTATATGAACTGTAAGTCGCTTTGGATGAAATGCATCAATGTTCATGTAAAAGCAGACTTCAGACTATCTTAACCACTAGCACTAGTATTAGTCCCCTCGTTTGCTTTGCTGTAACTGGCTCTCAGTTTAACACACTGAGCTCTTAAGCTCCTCGATGGAGAAAAGCCTGTTTATGGTGTTAATATGAGGTCATACAGTAATATGTCATTGAATCAGAATGACCCAGTATGTAGGTAAATATGACCTCACTTTGCAAAAAAAGGTCACACAGGGTCCAGAATCCAGGCTGTTTTTCTTTCCTGTCTTATCCCTGTACAAACGTTGGTCTGCCGTCGTTGGTTATGCAATAGAACATCTCAGCTTACCCAGCAGACTTTTGCTGCTTAGATCAGCAATTGAGTTTCGGTGGCTTTTGCCTTTTGACCACAGTTCCAAAAAGATATTTTTCCTGGAGGCTGGAGCAAAATAAATGAGTCAGATCAAGTTCCTGTATGTGATGATGTAAGAGTCCAGTAATGCTGTTTAGTAACTGAGTCTTAAGTCTTTAAATATATTTGAATTAAGGTAGACCTGACATCAATTCTACACAGCACATTAAACACTGTTATTCTCGTACTTATTCTTACTCTCAGTTCTTGCTTTTGCTTTCTCAACAGTCTTGGGACATCTTCTTCCGTAATGCCAACGCGGGCGCTCCCCCTGGCTCGGCCTATCAGAGCCCCCCTCCGCTGAGTCTCACAGGGCTGTCTCAGGCCCAGGCTCTGGTTGGAGCTCAGCCCAGTGTTGAAAAACTGGTGGAAGACCACCTAGCTGTTCAATCTCTCATCCGTGCTTACCAGGTATAATTCTCAAATTACTCAGAAATGCTCATCTTTAAGGTTCTTGCAGTTTTTTTGAAGTGGATTCTTGGATGCTGTGATCAATTGATTTAATTATGGATGAGGTCATTTGTTTTAACTCTTCGTTTGCTACATGAAACATCCTCATCATAATGTTTATAGATTTATGTTTAACATTCATTCTTTTCCAGCTGATTACATTAAAATGTGACACTATGAAATTGTTAATAACTTTCTGTTTGTTGAATAGACACAACAAAGTTTATGATATTTAAAAACGTGTCAAACAGTGTCCACCAATTACTCCACTACTCGGACACAAACACAGACAGACACAAAGAGTCAGTGTGGACTACATTTATATATTATATAATTGTATTTATACTGTATAATGCCTGTTTTTCAACCATGTTTATTTGTCCATAATGAATATATATATAAACACAGCAAGGTCTTTGTTTGTGTGACACATCTCAAAAGTACAAATCAATAGTTTTTGCTCTGTTCAAAAACCTAGTGTGCTGCCTTAGTATGCTGCATTTTAAGGTGTTATAGTTGTACCCCAGACACAAGGGCCTGCTCCAAAAGCTAGTCACAATTATGCTGCCTTTTAAGATACGTTGTTTTATGCACAATCTATAGCAGCGCCTCATGCATCCTTAAAGGAGAGCGCAATCCCACAATGCACTGCTCCAGACTCAGGTTTGATTTGTGGCACATACTTTAATGGTCCATAAGTCACTTGTGTCTGCCAAATGCGTAAATGTTACGAGTCAAGTCTCCTGTGTGGAAACGCTATTTGTGTGTCACAGAGATTGTTGCCTATGTAGGGCGTTCTAAATCTGTCACTTATGAGGTTCCGTCTTAGTTAAAATGCTGCTTAAGAAGCCAACTGACTATGTAGAACAAGACAACAGGGCAGCTCGCTAGGTTTTGGACAGTTATTGCTTCACAGTCATTTATTGATAATTGTATTTATTTTCTGGTTATTAACTGATAAATTCTCTTCAAAATAAAGAGTAAAAATAACCTAGCAATAAAAATAAACGATTGGATTGTGAGTATTGTTGCTATGTTCACAGGTCAGAGGTCATCATATAGCCAAACTCGACCCTTTGGGCATCAGTTGCGTAAATTTTGACGATGCCCCAGTTACTATTGGGTACCACCAGTTCGGTGAGAAACGTTTGTTGTGTGCGAGCGTGTCGCTCACTGTGTGTTAACGTTGCTCTGTGTCCCTCTGTCCCTGTTCTTCATCATCTCTGGTGGGTTTTGTACTCACTGTGACCTTCTCAACTCTCCCCTAATGTTCTTGGGGTTTCTGTCCTGTCTGGTCACCTTTACTGAAACTCACTGCAGATTCGCGGGCACCACGTCGCACAGCTGGATCCTCTGGGAATAATGGATGCGGATCTCGATTCGTGCGTTCCTGCCGATATAATCACATCCTCAGATAAACTCGGTGAGGTATCCGTCGGGCGTTCAGGACTCTGTTTCCTATAGCATGACTTGTTTGTTTGCCAGTCAACCCACTATGTAGATCACACCGCCCTCTTTCCTGATACATGCATGGAGCCCGAACCTGTTTTAATGTTTGCAGTGGGTAAAGTTTAAACAGACATGTTCTGTTTAGGTTAAGCATAATATAAACTTTACCTGGGATAAGTGTGATGTTGGTAAGAATGGCTCTGTTTCAATATACAGCGAGTTACCTGGCTGTCTGCATAGGCAGGTAGTATATCTTCTAAGCCACCCTAATGGAAGTAAAGCCTTGTTAGTGACTGATTTAAAATGCTCTTTACAGACAGACATTTTATTTGCAGCCACTCCTGCAGGCAACACAAATATTGGTGAAGCATTGCATTAGAATGTTGTTGTTCCTGTAGCTCAACTGGCATCGCATTAGCAGCGCAACAGTTGTGCATGCAGGGAACACGCATGCAGGTCAAATCTATATGTTAAATGCACTGTAAATCGCTTTGGATAAAAGCGTCTGCTAAATGCATAAATGTAAATACAAAATGCTTGTTTTGTTTAGCCTCAAGTTTTGGCCAGAAATGTCTTTGCATTTTAAACAGAACTCTGTAACTCCAAAACATGTAGTTTGTGGATTCGGTTTAGATTTTGAAATAGAGCTCTTTATTTTCTACCATGTCAGCGCACTGGCTTTGCCCACTGTAAACTGCTTCCTCACAGCTAGAAGTGTTTGTGTGTCTGTGTAACATTTGGTTCTAGTGTTGTGTTGTAGTTTTTTTCACCTGTTCATTTTCTGTGACTGTTTTATTTCACACTGTAATACTCAGGCTGCTATATTGCTGCTGTGGGTGCTAAACAGCAGTTGTTTTATTTTGCGTTGTGTTAGCGACATGCCTTTAATTGCATGCGCACGTTTAACAGCAACGATTAAAAATCATTGTCAAAAGATGAGCCACAACCACGTAGCACGCTGAGTAAGACTGTCGTTTGTTTACACCCAAAACAGACGACACAACAACTGAAGAAACATGAAGCATTAGAATGGTAGAACCATCCTTGGTCCAATCGGACCGGTTGCTGCATTTATGCATGTTTGCATGCAGAGTAAGAGACACGATCCTAAAAAGCTTCCATAACTGTCCCAGAATGACTTCAAAACTGATCAACTCTGGCACAGCAGAATTGTCATTGAGCATCCCAAACTCATGATCTGTTTAGGAGTGTTCAGTGCACCATGTGAGAGTGAGTTTTCAACCGTTTGAAAGCACACTTTATTGTTCGGAGCCTCATTCAGTGAAAATGCTGACAGTTCAGATTTCCAGGGCGTTCACTTTTTGGGTGTGATGCTTTTTGGCTCCTTAGATGTAGCTGCTTTTGAAGTCCATCTGTCCTGTCTGACAGCTGGAGGTATGAGAAACGTTAGCATGAGAGCTAGTGCACCTGAAGCCATTTAAAAGAACTTAGCCGGTCCTCAGCTGCCCTGCTGGTCACTTCAATTCAATTTCTCTGAATAGTGCTTTCACAATACATGTCTAAAGCAGAATATAGGGCCTTACAAAGCAGTACAGCAACTAGAGAACATTCATGAACATTCATTGTTCAAAACGTGCATTTCTGTGGTTTTGTAGTGGAATCCAGACCACAGTGTGTCCTTGATTTAATATTTATTTTTTCATATTTGCAAGTCTTAGCAGTCCCCAGGCACAGACCATAACAAGACGCTCGTAAACTGAACACCTGAGCTTGTGTTGATAAGCTTCTGAGCTTCTTACCCTCATCATCTCTGTGTTTATGTAACTCCACGTGGCACTGCGACGTCGTGCTGATCAGAGGAGCCTCAGCTGGCATTTGTGTGGCTGTGTCTCTCATTAACCTCGACCGCAGGCTGTTTCTTATGTAATGGGACTAAGTTCTCATCCTCATGGAATGTCGAGTTTTAAGCCTCCGTGTCTTTTGAGGCTGTAACATTACTGTCAGATGCTCTCAAAGCCGTCTTTGATTGGTTTTCATTTTATAGTTGTATAGTTAGTGCACTTGCCAGGGTAAACATCACTTGTACCTAGAATTAGGTGGTTGTTTGAGTCACAAACCTAAAGTGTTGTTTAATTTGCAGAACTTGTCTTGCTTGTGCTGCAGAGAAACAAAGGTTTCACTTCACATGTTTATTTCACAATGTTTATTATTGTGGGTTGGTCTTGGTTTCACTTATCTGATCACTTTTAGTTTAGTGGGATCTTGTTTTGCGAGTGTTGCAGGAATGTGGACATGCTTGCTGGGTTGTTGTATGTTTTTGTTGCTTGAATAAACACAACTGATGGTACACAGTGTGACAAAACGTACAGACAAAACGTACAGCACACCTCACGTTCAGCTCATAGTTCAGCTCAGAACTTGTGCTACATAAGAGTCATGGATAATTTCCCCCTCTATTGCTTTCATTGAAACGTGTTGTGTGTAGAGCATTAAGACATTTAAAACAGGTAAATTCTACACTGTAAATATTTTAAATACATAATTTTATACTATATTTTTAAATGACATCCCAGCTAACAGGGAACCTTCTCAGAACATTGGCTAGCATTCTCTAAAGGTTTTATATTTCATCTGTCAAAAACGTTATTCTTAGGTTATTAGTGTAATGTTCTCAGATGTTTCAGAAATTAAAAATCTTTGAATAACATATTAATTTAAAACATATTAGTTAACTAACTTTCAAAATAACAAATAAAATTTTTGTTACATTAGGGAAACGTTCTTGCAACCTAAAGTTGTTAGTTGGGATTTTTGTTTCAGCATTATTGTGTCTCTGTGCTCTGACATGCATGCTTTCAGCACTGTTGAACTGGGCTATAGATCTGATTATCTGATTACTTTTCAACCTGTCCGTTCTCCTCTGCTAACAATGTGTTGCTTTTTGCATGTTTTTGGACTTATTTACATGTAATGTTTTGTTATTGCATTATGCTTGTTTTAATCATGAAAAACATGTTTTATTTGTCTTTCATGTGTGTGTGTCGGTCGGATCCTCTGTGCTCTGTGCCCCCCTCTCCCCCCATCCATGTGTTTTCATGTCCACTCTCAGGATTCTATGGTCTGGAAGAGACCGACCTGGACAAAGTTTTCCGGCTTCCCACCACCACCTTCATCGGGGGCAACGAGAGCGCCCTTCCACTCAGAGAAATCATCAGACGTTTGGAGGTACCTGCTCACCAACAGCATTTCAAATTCAAAGCTGCAATCCGTAACCTTCTGGGGTTAAAATAAACAAAATAAGTTATTGAGCAAGTGCGTAACATGAAACATAAAACTGTCTCCTTACCACAACAATGGGTTTTTAATATTGATTTATAATTTGAGCTGTTTTGACTAGTCCAGTTTTTCCAGGAAGTGTTAGTTTGGCTTCATTTGACTTTAAGGTTTTTTTCAACGTACAGTGTGTGAAGTGGCGCTAAAAAGATGAAAGTTATGGATTGCGGCTTTAATTCACATTAAATCGTGGCCAATTTGTATTATTTCTTTGCTAGGCTTGTGTCTTGGAAGGCGTTTATATTATGTCTAGAAGTGTAAATGCTCCCTTCAGATCTTTGGAAAGATAATTTTTTTATCTGTTTTTCTTTCTGCAGTAGAACTAAATTAGATCAAGCTATTTTTTAAATGGCGTGTTTTTGCTGCTCCATGCAGATGGCATACTGTCAGCACATTGGGGTGGAGTTCATGTTCATCAATGACCTGGAGCAGTGCCAGTGGATCAGACAGAAGTTCGAGAAGCCCGGGGTGATGCAGTTTACACTGGACGAGAAGAGAACGCTGCTTGCCCGAATGATCCGCTCAACCAGGTCTGTCCACAAGACCACGGCCAGTATTCATGCTGTAAACATCATCACTAGCCATGCAGTGACATTAAGACATTTATGAAACATCTCTCAGGCACTTTTTGTGGAGATGTTTATAAAGGTTGTGTGATTGTTTTTCTAACGCTTTGGTTCTTTCAGGTTCGAGGAGTTTCTGCAGAGGAAGTGGTCTTCAGAGAAACGCTTCGGGCTGGAGGGCTGCGAGTCTCTCATTCCTGCTCTTAAAACCATCATCGACAAATCCAGTCAGAACGGGGTGGAGAGTGTTATTATGGGTATGCCACACAGGTAGACGATCAACCGGCCCTACAGCACTGCTTAAATACCTTTGCTTTCAGTTTACATATTTGGAAGTGAGTTGTCACTAACCTGATTGGTCTGTTTTCTACCAGAGGTCGTCTGAATGTTCTTGCCAACGTGATACGTAAGGAACTGGAGCAGATCTTCTGCCAGTTCGATTCCAAGCTGGAAGCTGCTGATGAGGTGAATATTTCCTTCAACAGGCCGCTGAATGTTTCACAAACAAATTCCAAAACAGATCTCTGTTTTTGCACCAGAAATAACAAACATTTCAGACACACCCTCTAAACCTGGTCTGCAGCTTTAAACCCC
>JAZGTK010014547.1:0-13672 GCA_036877625.1 Ambastaia sidthimunki
GCGGGCTTCTGAACCCAGAGAGAGAGCAGAGGACCTGGTGGGTGAGGAACGAGATAGGGACGAGCCCGTCTCAATTCCCGCCACCAAATCCAGTTGTGAACCCCACAAATGCATCCTCCACTCTGCCTCAGCAGAAGCGGGACCAACACCGTGGGAACACTAATGAAGGCTCCCTCCTCGAAGAGAGCCTTCCGGGAACGAAGCGTGCGCATAGAGAGGCGCTCACAATGCACACAGTCAGCCCCCTCAAGAGCTGACTGGGCATGCTTCGCTCCCATACAGACAATGCATGTGTATCCCCACCCGTAATAAAAAGCGGGCAGGGAGGAACACAAGCTCTGTAACACTGCTGCTCATTTCTTATGCCCTTTCCCTTGTCTTTCCCTTCACCTTTGGCATTTTAACTTAAATACTTTCCCTAACTCTTTAGAGAAATGATAGAGAGACAGATTGACAATTCGACATAGAGCGCTTCGCTGAATGAAAGAAGCTGGGGGCGTGCGCTAAAGCATGTGCTTTTATAGCTTCCTGGTCGTGATGTCTCCCCGCCTGTGACGTATCGCCCCGTGATTGGATTATTCAACACGTGATTCAGAGTGCATAAATGCTGGAGGCATTCCCATAGCATTTCGATGCAGCTCAAGTTCCTGAAAGGGAACACTATACTGCCTGTCACATTTATTTAATCAGTTTGTTTAAAAAAGTAGCAAATAGCTGTCAACAAGAACAAACACTACTTTATGAACATTTTCCAATATGAACATTTTTGGTGTGCTTACTGTCAGTGCCCTCGAGCTGATTCCAGTCAGGCAACCATCTTTCATTGGAACATGGGAAATAGTTCACTAAGAAATTAAAACAACACTACGAAATGGCTGCAACGCAAGCACCACTAACAATGAATAATTCAATAATTTGATTCCTTGCACCCACCATACTTAAAAAACATGTAGATCTTAGAACAGGCTGAAGTGTCAGAGGACAATGAGCAGAGGCCCTGGAGCCCAGCCAGAATCTAGCCACACAGGCCCTATTGATATTTAAGTCAGCTGTGCCTCCACATACTCAGTAACTTTCTGTTTGTCGTTTTCCATTTCACTAACTTTTTTTGCTTTTGTCAATTATTCTTTTCCTCTCTCTTGTTTTCTCCTTCTTTCACTCCTCATTTCTTTGTCTTTCCTTTGATTGCTTACAGAGCACACCACATTTCCATTGTGTTTAAATTCTTTTAACCTTTTTAATTAAAAAGACAGTTAAGAGCAGGCATAAGCTTTAATTGGACACAGATATTATTGTTGCATTTCCTCACAAGCTATGTCCCGAAACACCCTATGGAGAAACAAAGGGAGGCAGAAAGCTAAATGACAGCCATATATGAAGGCTTGATTGGTCGTCTTAGAATACGTTTACCCCATTGTGACCTATTTCTGATTTGCACTTTATTTATCCTTTGTTTGTTTTTGTGTGCAACGTGTTTATCGTAGTTGTACTGTGGTTTGTTTTTTGGATTGTTTGTGACCTTGTGTTTGTAAGTTTCTGATGTCAAGATTTTTTTGTTTGTAAGTGATGAGGTGAATTATTTGTCTTTTCTCTGAGCTGTTCTCAGCAGCCCATGGTTGTGATGGATAATCAGTATATTTTAGAACAATTATATAAAATAGTCTGTAAATTGAATTAACACATTTAATCAGAATGTGTGATCTATACATAAACTGTGTAAATAATGGACATTTCATTACTTTTAGCTTCATTTAAAAATGTATTGCTATAGATTGTAGGTTAGTAATGCTTTTTGTTCATTTAACAAATAATGTATTGACTGAATCAAACAATAAATTACCTATTCAGTGATTTGCCCATAATGTAATATCTTAAATTTTCTTTTTAAGACTTGTTTTGGGGAGTTAGTTATAGTGATATATGTGATTATTTTGCGAATTAATCATCATATAACAATATATAATATAGATTTTTTTTAATTGACTTTTTAATTGACTAGTTTTTAAAATTGTATTTTTCTGTATGGGTTCTGTAGGTTCTCCAGCATGCTTATTTCTTGCCTCATGCCAACAATGAACAGGAAGTTCATGTGGCTTACGCTCAGCTGTGTCAGAGTCTGGATGAGAAGCTGAGGAGGGTCTTCACAGACTGGAGTCAGAATCTGGACAGACAGTGTCTTAGCAGTCTGGACCTGCCCCTTATGATTCACTGTCAGAAGGCAGGCCTGCTGGACATCAACTTTAACAAGTACTTGATCACACAGACACATATTGTATATATAATTTGACATACTTGTGTTATTCTGGTGTTGTTTTATTTACATTACTTGTTAGATGTCATAATCTTTTTGTGCTTGTGTGTTGAGGAACCTGTTGAAGATATTTAATGAGATTCATTACTGGGATCGACTGCTCTTTGAGATTCCTCACTACATCACAGATGTGTATCAGCGCAGAGATGAACTCCATGACCTGAGAGAGAATGTTCTGCTTGTGGTTCGAGACTTTAACAGGTCAGTATGACTTACAAAGTCCCAATGTCAGACATGCACGCATGCAGACATACAAGCATGCATACAAACATAATTAATGTAGTAATTTAATTATAATTTGTCAAATTTCTTAGATAGTACCCTAGTACGATATTTACCCTAGTAAATGGTACCCTAGTACCATAAATTTTAAAACAGCTTACATCTCTTACAACATCTTTAAAGATTATTTGGACCATTTATAAACCTTTGTTTTACTGTCCACTGATCCAACAACCCTGGCTACTGCTGGTTATAGGTTAACATTGCCACATAGCTTACCATCTGTTTACACTGATTACTCCTGACCTGCACTTACATTTAGGTATAAGAAGAGTATGTACATTCTATCTGCCTTGACACAATTATCACACCTGATCTGGTGAAAAGCACTAAAAATAAACATGCATAGACACAATGACTGAACAAAACAATTCACACTAATGTTCTGTAGTGCAGTGGTTCCCAACCTTTTTTTCAGGAGACCCCTATTTTAACACTGAAAAATCTTAACGACCCCCCTGTCCCCCCCATTCAAACACACTAGCAGACATTAACTTCAGTTTAATGTGACTGTCAGTTGCTTAAGTTTTTAATAAATGCAAAAACAGCAGAATGCAAACAATTAGCTGCAACTTGCAACTACTGATTTTTTCCCAACAACAGGTTCCACTTAACAGCAGCACACCAAAAATTCTCGACGTTAAGAAAATTTCTACTCATATGATTTTGTTTTTAATATTTAGAATTTAATTATTTATCGTGCTGTTGAAAAAAAAAAACCCATGAAAATCATTAGCGACCCCTAGTGGGGGTCACGACCCCAGGGTTGGGAACCACTGCTGTAGTGAATAATATCAGTCTATCAGCACACACACACACACACTCATTGTAGAGTGACTCATTGTAGCTCTCAGAGGGACATAGGGACATGAGTCATTTAATACATTCTACACATGCAATTGGAAACAAACACTTAAACCCAGCACATTTTTAAAAATGTCTTGTTTGTTTCTAAAAATTGCTGCAAAACTGCAAAACCTATGATGAAAAAGAGTGGTGAACTTTTACACAGACACACTTTATTAAATTGGTATTCACTGTTTATCAGAATCATCACGGCCCTAAATGCAGATGAGATGGGTCTCTTTTCTGAGAAAATAAAGTTCTTAAATAAGAAAATCCAGCCAGGCCTGTCAAAACTGCACTGGTCCACAAAAGGAACTGCCATCGTCTTTATCAATGACTGCAGAGTGCATGCCAACAAGGTCAGTATCTTCTTACACACACAAATTCATCTATATAGTAGTTATTTAATAGTTTTTACAATATTGCATTGTTTTAAAGCAGCTTTAAATATAAAAAAAACACAGAAAACATATGATCAAATGTACAACAGAGAAAACAGAATACATGGTATTATTGGAAATTTTCATTGTTCATTGTAAGTATATAGGTAAAACTTATTGAGGATACTAAGATAATTGTAATTGGTATATGAATGTAAAGTTGACTGAACTAATGATAACTACAAGACATTTGTATCATTTAAATAAAATGGATGTGCATTGGAAGTCCCTGTCATTGCATACAAAGGCTCATGTATCTTAGTGGTCTATGAGAGGGTAATGGATTCAGTCTGCCTACTAAAACAGTATGTACTTTTGAGACTATGCAACATTTGGTCAATTAACATGGTAGATGACAGGTATTATATTACGCAAGATATGCCATTCAATTTACATGGAGATGGCGCTTAGAAAGAAGATACAATTTTATAAGACAGGAGTATTGGGGATTTGCAATCCATAAAATCCATAAAAGGGGACGTTGCAAGCGTTGCGCAAGAAAGCATGTGTTTACATTCCACCCAGCGCTAATGCCAGTGATGCGTTCTGCGAACTGTATGGGGCTATTAGCGGACTGCAGAACTCTAACCCCGATGGACTGTTTATTGTTGCTGGAGGTTTCAATCATGCAAATCTCAAGTCAGTACTCCCTAAATTCCATCAGCATGTGGACTTTGCAACGAGGGGGAAAAACACGCTGGATCTTGTTTACACAAACATCCCCGGTGCGTACGAGGTGGAGCCCCGTCTCCACCTCGACTACTCAGACCACATCTCTGTTATGCTAATTCTGGCATACAGACTGCTTGTCAGACCATCGAAACCGGTTCTGAAGCAGGTAAAAACCTGGCCGGCAGGAGCCATCTCTGCTCTTCAGGACTGTTTTGAACACACAGACTGGCACATGTTTAGGAAAGCGGCAACTGACGGCGCCTCCACTAACGTGGAGGAATATGCCATCCTGTGAGTGACAGTGACTGAGGTGCATGACACATCGCCTATTTCCGCCTTTTTTCTTGCAGATTTGTGACTTCTTTCTCGGAAATTCTAACTTTAATCTCAAAAGATAATTAGAACTTTTTTCTCTGAATTTTTTTTTTATCTCCGACATTTCTGAGTTTGTTTTGTCAGAAATTCTGACTTTAATCTCCAAAATTCTGAGATTTTTTTCCCAGAATTTAAAAAATATTTTATCCTTATGTGGTCCTAATACTTTTCCATAATAATGTTTGGTGCTAAGTATTTCATCCTCCAGGGACAAGCGTCCTATACTGGGACCAGCATCCAAAAAACTATACTTGTTTTGGTCTGTTTAGTGCTAGAACATTCTTCTGAGCACTATTTGAACTGTGAGAGGAAGGGCTACCGTCAGGGTTCAAAATGAACACCCGGATAACATCAAATGTGTGTAAAAATGGCTTTGCCAAGTAAATGAAACAGTTAGCTGGAGACTTCATTAAACCTGTGTGCATCACTGACTCAGAATTCTTGTTAGGAGCCAGAGGACGGTTGATTTGTTCATCCCCTTATCTCTTTCAATAGACTACAATCTTGTTCTTTTCATCCTGCTGGATTTACAGTGTTTATCAGTGATTGTTTGCCATGTCCTCATCCTGAACTGAACTTAGAGAGGGATACCAATCCGAATAGAGAGGGCACAGCTTCTCCCTATAGAGAAGCTGTCTTCATCTTCATGTAAGAATGGCATGGCATCTTACATGGTATCTGTTACGTCTGAGGTTCCCGCACCGCCTCCTCCTGGCCGTCAGCGGGAACTGTCGCCTGAATATTAATTTGGTTTAACTACATTTTCCATGGGTCAACTGCCTGGGGCTGACCACGCCCCTGTCACCACACCTGCAAGCAATCTGTCATCAAGCACTTGTATATAAGCAAACCACAACCACTGCATCAGTGCGAAGTCTTGTATTCCCTTGGTTACATTTCTGAGCGTTTAATCTGTTTTTGGATATCTGTTATTACCCTGGTCTGTCCCTCGTTATCTGATTGTTTACTGCCTGCCTTGTTACCTGGACTGTTATCTGGATTACGTTTTCTGTCTGCTGCCTGCCTCGACCCTTGCCTGTATTTTGGATATCCCTTTGTCTGCCGCCTGCCTCGAACTTCGCATGTGCCCCGATTCTGATTCTGGTTTGCCTCTGCCATTACTGTTTGCTGTTGTTGACCTCTGCCTGTTTATTATTGTTTAAATAAAGCTGCATATGGATCCCACTGGTTTCCCGTGTCTGCAGTATCTGCCTTCCATGGCAGGATCCTTACTTGAATGAAATATAATTTTGTGACTGGTTCATAATGATCTACATAGGGAACACTTTGTTGTGATCATAACAACAGCACTCAGCACAGCTTTAAATATTCAAATTATTGTTTAACACTGTTCACATATTTAAGAGATCACTGTAAATCTTGATTAAATAATTGCATTTAAATTCCATCAAGAACACCAAAAAATGTTTTTATTTATTTTTTGTTATTTTGGCTGATGTTGGTAATGTTTCACTGTGTTTGGACTGGTTGAGCATCTGTGGCTTTGTGGTGTACTGAATCAGTCCAATCAGACTACTCTTCAAATGTATTTCAGAGTGGTATGTTTATAGTTCACTGCTGTTATAATGTGGTAATATATTGCAGGGTGGAAAAAATGTGCTGCTCTTTTTTATTGTAATGATGCGCTCAAACAGGCATGAACAACAAAATCCAAATAAACGTTTTAATCCAAGAGCGATACAGGCATGAACAGGCAACACAGAAGAACGCACAACATCACTTTAACAACCCACAAACTTGACTGAACATGAAACAGCTTATAAAGACAACCAATCAAACACTAATTACAGGTGGGACTAATCAGACAACACAAAAACAGGAACTCCAAATATGGTCACAAACATGGGACAAACCAACATGACAGTCCAGACAGGGGTGTTACAGTATTCCCCCCTTCCAGAAGGCACAACCTCGCGCCGTAGACAACAACAAAACCAAACCTTGTGCCGTAGACGACAACAAAACCAAACAGACAGTCCATGGGGGGCAGGACTCAGGCCACAGCCATGATGGTGGTCCACGGCGGAGCCGACAGAGGGAAGAACCATGGAGAAAGGGCTGACGACTCCAGTGGACTGACCGGTGGAGGCAGAGCAGGTGGATGTTGAGCCCGAGGCAGAGACAGAGAGTCGATGATCCCAGGTGACAACGAGAACCTGGAGGGGCAAAGTGGAGCAGATGTCACGGGCGATCAAGGTGAAGGCCTCAGGGACGACCCTTGGCTCTGTCGCACACTCTTGCGATGACTCGTCGGTCGCCAGGAACTCGGGCTCTCCGTCAGATGTCAGCTCGGGCTGTGGCTCTGCACTCTCCAATGATGGAGGGCTGGGCACTGGGTCAGGAGTGGGGCTGTCGTCCTTCTTGGCAACCTCAACGGTCATAGGCAAACCACAGGACGACAGCACCCACCCAACAAAGGCCAGAGGGCTCTCTCGAGGACCCTCTCCAGACAGCTGCGCTTTTGTGGTATTGTTGAGCTTGTTGTGGTAGAAAAAACACAGTGGGTAGTCCTGGAAGTACGTGAATTCAGACAGGGCTAGAAATTCCTCAGTGTAGTCCTCGAGAGAGCGCTCCCCCTGCTCCAGCAGGAGGATCCGATATGATGGGTCATTGAAATCCATGAACAAAGAACAAAACAAACACTGGACAAAAACAAAACAAAAGCGGAATTATACACACTGCTACTTTTTCGGTCGGTTGTTCTGTGATGATGCCCTCAAAAAACAGGCATGAACAACATTAGAATCCAAATAAACGTTTTAATCCAAGTAATCCAAGAGCGATACAGGCATGAACAGGCATGAACAGGCATGAACAGGCATGAACAGGCATGAACAGGCATGAACAGGCATGAACAGGCATGAACAGGCATGAACAGGCATGAACAGGCATGAACAGGCATGAACAGGCATGAACAGGCATGAACAGGCATGAACAGGCATGAACAGGCATGAACACACAACATCACTTTAACAACCCACAAACTTGACTAAACATGAAACAGCTTATAAAGACAACCAATCAGACACTAATTACAGACAGGTGGGACTAATCAGACAGGACAAAAACAGGAACTCCAAATATGGTCACAAACATGGGACAAACCAACATGACAGTCCAGACAGGGGTGTTACAATTTATATTGTTACATAATATTTATGACATCATCCAATCTTACTGTAACTTTGGCTGAATTGATTCCATTACTAAAATTTATAAGGACAATATCAAAGATATTATTTTATACTAGTGTATACAGTAGCTTGCCTTTTTGCCTGTAATATACATCAGGTTTATGAATGGTTTTGAATTAGAGTAGTCCATGCACATGGCACCTAAAATTGAGACTAGCCTGGACCTAATGTCAGCCTCAGACATCACGGCAATGGATATTTGGGTGAACGTCTAATGCAGTTGGCACACTTAGTTGGACAACTTAGTAGTTTGATGTTTGAATGTTCGATGTCCGGGAGATGTTTTTCCCACATTCTAGGGCTGCTCAATTATGGAAAAAAAATCACGATTATTTTGGTCAATATCGAAATCATAATTATTTGACACGATTACTCATTGACTTTGAAAATATTGCATTTATTGCTTTTAAAAAACAGTGAACGTGAAATTTTCCTTCATACCTTCCTTTCATTTAAAATAACTGAATAAGTAAATACTCAAATGTCCCATATAAGAATTGCGGCGCGGGATTGCGCATAATTTAAACAATTCCCGCAAGTTTAACTTTTATAATGCAAGAAATTCCCACACAAATGTATTTGCTTCATCTCAGATCAAATTATAAAAAACAGACACGAAAAAAGAAATCGCCAGTTCAAACAGTCTGTCTTTATTTATATACTTTCTTTATTTTAGAATTTAATTCCACAAACATCTCTGAGTCGCACTGATCTTATTCTCACAAGGCTGTGTGATGCAATCTAATATTCGGGGTCATAATGAGCCGCTTGTTAAGATAGTATCGGCTTCCAAATTATATTATTTGAATTCGAAATTCAAACATTAAATGCTGTTTTGCTCTTTATAGCGTGAGCGGATAGAGCGCGCCTGCCGACTCAACACATATTTCCCCTGGAAATAAGATGAACCCTGGAAATAAGTTATGAACAGAGTTAACCTGAACTGTGATTGGTTGCTTTACGTGTCAGTCAAACAGACTTTTAGGTGGTTCTTGGACAGTGTCAGCTGCAGGGAGTCTAAACCTTCTTTCATCAGTCTGAAGGTCTGTCTTTATAAGACTAGTCTGGATCCAGCCAATCACACTTGAGGGCATAGGTCAAATCATGAAGTGAGAGAGCAGAGCAGCTTGCAATGACCTGATCCAGGTGTAACTAAGGAATGATGAGGAATCAGACAGTAGTGCTTTTTATTTTAACTGCTGGATTGCTGTGTAGGGTGTGTAGAATGTGAAATTATGTGAATAATGGAATAACTGAATCTTACAGTCATTGTTTACAGAACTGTTTTGGTAGTAACATTTGCCCTGCTTAAACTTTACTTCAATACTTGTCTTGCCTTCAGGTGCAGTTAATGGTAGATGAGTTTAAGGCTGCAAACCTGGCAGTCTTTAAGCTCTGTGTGCAGATCAGTGAGCTCCTGTTAGTTTGTCTAGACGGCAAGACAGTCTATGGAGACTTGGAGTTCCAGGAAGATCAGCAAAGTCATCAACACAGACAGCTGCTACGGCTGCAGGCTGCTCACCAGGACATCGTCAACATCATGACCAGAGTCTACGGGACCTTCCACACAGATGGTCCAAAGGTGGGTCTGGCTGTTGTGACTTAGGATTTTCTCTACTAATGCAGCAAGCTAGTTATTTTGCAAGAGTTTACAATCTTTAGAGGATAGCAAATACAATTAGGTTAATTTAACAACCATAGAAGTCAATAAAAAGTCAACACCATAATATTAAAAAAAAATTATTTGTGCATTTAGGTGCAACAGTACTGGGTGTCACACGTGGAGAGGATGGATCAAATGGCAGAGGACGCATTGCGTGTGAATATAAAGCGCTCTCTGCAGGAGCTTTCTAAAGCCATCATTGGAGATGGCAAGACCTCCCCAAACCCTTTATTCAGAGTAGAGGTGGTACTCAAACAACACACCCCTGGATCTACTGCTCAGGTGCACTGCCTAAATGGATTCCATTTACACCCAGACTTCGCCTAGTAATTACTAGTCAAGTCTAGTAATGCGAACAATGTTATCAGTGTCTGTGCATGTGTGTGCATGACGAGGTGACCCTGACATTCCTTTTCACAAACACAACCTCTGTAGTTTCATGGCAGTAAGTATTTATAAAAACTGAGCATCGGTGTGAAGCATTGGTTGGTTACGGAGAGCTTCCAGCATACAGGGTATTTAGAACACAGCAACCTCTATAAATCACAGCTGTGGCAGCAGTGCTGCATTATTTAGCACTTCTCTACTGCTATGCTTTACAGAGGTATATAGGACTGGGGCCTATGGGTAATGTCCCATGATGCTTTGTCAGTTTAACACAGACAAAGAGAAAAAGCAAAAGTGTTAGTATGACTTTAGGAATTTAACTGAGTGACAGTGGTTGCTTTGGTTGTACTGTGGAAACAGATGGTCTGGGGCAAAGCCAGAGGGAAATTCATTACCACCCATTCTGGACATACCATAAAACTGCCCTTAAGTGGAGTTTTTAATGTATGTGTGTGTGTGTCCAGGTGGATTTTTCTCCCTGTCTCCCAAAACTGGCCCAGATGGTGAACAGCATTAGTTCTCAGCTCATCAACACAATCTCCGGCTTCAAACGTCTACCAGACCTTCTGACCTGTCAGCAGTTGCAAAAGAAGCCCATCCACAGGATCATCGGTACATTATCACTCCATCGCATTCACCACGCCCCTCCCTTCATTGCTCTTTTACGTCAGAGGTCGGCAACCTTAAATTTGACAATGTGCCATTTTTCATTCTTAAATATACTGGGTGCAATATATTTATTTTTTTTGCGATATACCAGAAGGAATGTCTCCAAAGTTGTTCTAAAAGTAAGAAGCAGACCAAAGTGTATGAAGATAATTTTGTGTCTTTATTATTCAAGCAAAGAAAAAAAAGGCCAAACAAAAAATACAGTTTTGAAACAAAAAATGAAGATTTGAAAACAAAAATTTAGGTTTCAAAATTTTGTGTGTTTTTATTTTCTTTAATTTCAAATCTGAAACTTCTGCTTGCAGGTCGAAATGTTTTGTTATTTTAAAAGTTCTGTTTGCAAGTCCAAAGGTTTTGCACCTCTAGGTCTTTTGCCAGTCGAAATGTTTTAATCCTTTCACAAGCATTACTCTGCCTGGGGGCCCTGGGCTAAAGCCCTGAGGAGCCTGTGAATGAATAAGGCCCTGAGCCTAATCCATTGGTTAACATTGGTTAGCCAATGTATGAAATTCAGTGACGCAATTTTTAATGAAATGTTTCCAATATAAATGTCACATGCAATATGTCACATGGAATATTGCAGTAATTGCTTTATTTTGCTTTCTATTTGTTGTACATGTTTTTTTGTGCCAGCATACTAGGTGGGAAGTGTGTGGAGGTTATGCTCTATGACATCATGCTAGTGTGAATAGCTACATACAAGCATGCATAATTTTACTTGAGATTTTTTTCATTCTTAACATTATCGTTTGTGTATTGCTTTAGGTCATCAGCTGTTGTCCAGCATCTATGAAGGTTTCTGTGTGTTTTTATCTTCCCTCTCTTTGTGTTCTAGAGCAAGATGAAGAGATCTGTAAGATCCAAGCAGCCATAGCTGCAGGTATGGTGACTAATGCATCCTACCTGCAGACCTACCTAAAGACCTGGGACAAACACAGAGAGATCTGGGAAATTGAGAAAGACAGCTTTATCCAGCGCTACAAGCGACTCAACCCTGCAGTGTCTTCGTTTGATGCTGACATAGCCAGGTCTCTCGCTTTTGTTTCTTTTATTACCTAAGCAGGTTTTAAGGTTGTTAGAGCAAAAGGGAACTTTTCACAGATATAAGGAATCATTTAACACAGGAAATATAAATCTATAAACACTATTTAAAGTTCTAGGTGAACAAATACTTTCTATTTGTTTGCTTGTTGTTTGTACTAGATATAATCTCTCTCTTTATTTATATATAATAATATATATAATAATTAGAGAATGATTTGTGTCAGTGGAGAATAATTTTTCATTTACAAAATCTAAAAAATGCATGAAAAAATGTTGTGGTAGTGAGACAGTAGTTGATGGACATCAGATTTGTGTGCTTTTGTCTAGGCAGTAGGTACATACATTATGTTCGGTGCATACAACATACATTGTTTAAAAATGTGATGGTGATGTTTTGTGGTAAGACATCAAACAGTCTTGTGACTCATTTGGGTAATCATTAATTGACAGAAAAAATATTTAAAAATCTGCAATAAAACATTAAATCGTTTTTGATCTTCGTGTATAACAATGCATATCAGTTGGGACATATTAGGACATACATATCAGTTTCACATCAGGTTTTTAGAACATAATTTTATGATGATTATTGATGAGTAAATTCTCATTGCTTTCATTTAAGGTTGGTTTCAATTGCCCACTTAATTTACCCCTTTTCTTTCTCTTCTCTGTTTCTGCAGATATACAGAAGTGGCGAATAATGTCCAGAAGGAAGAGACGTTGTTAAGTTTGCAGTGTGTGTTGCTGGACTGTTCTCCACTCAAATTTTCTCTGTTGCAACATTGTAACGAGTGGCAGAGCAAGTTCACACAGCTGCTCAGCCTTATGGCCAGTGCCAAACTCAAAGAACTGCACAGCTTCCTGCAGGACAGTGCTCTCAGGTGTGTCTGTAAAGCTGAAAATGCTACAAAAAATATTGTAAATAAAGTTATTTTAAATTGTAAAGGTTAGAGTGTGGGGATAGGTTATATTGTTTATAACTAGGTGTGTGTGTGTGTGTGTGTGTGTGTGTGTGAAGATAACAGTGTAAAGAGAGACACTTAAACATTATGCCCTAAATAATATAAAGAAACTGAATTCATCTTATTGTTAATTTCAGTTAATGTTAGCATGTTGTTGGCTATTAAGCACTAAAAGAATCACACAGAAATATTTGTCAACTAAACACCCTAGCAACCACCTTGCAATGTTTAGGAAACACCATATAAATGGATATCACTACAACACACGCACACACGCACAACTACCTAGCAGTCCCCAACCACCCACAACACCCTAGCATTGTGACACAGAGTTTGTTTATGTTTAGTACAACCCCAAATCAGAAAAAGTTGGGACAGTATGGAAAACACAAATAAAAAAAAGTAGTGATTTCTAAATTTACTTTGACTTGTATTTCATTGCAGACAATACAACAGCACATTATTTAATGTGTTCCTCATGATTTTTGTTTTTTCTTCAAAAAAACAAAATTCCTATTTTGGTTCTTGCAACACATTTTAAAAAAAGTTGGAACAGTAAAGCATTTACCACTTTGTAATGTTGCCATTCCTTTTCACAACACTTAAAAGACTTTTAGGGACTAAAGACACCAAGTGAAGTGTTTCAGGTGTAATTTTGTCCCATTCTTGCTGCAAATAAGTCCTAAGGTGGGCAACAGTACGAGGTCTTCGTTGTCGCATTTTGCGCTTCAAAATGCGCCACACATTCTCTATTGGAGACAGGTCGGGACTGCAGGCAGGCCAGTCAAGTACCTGTATCCTCTTCC
>JAZGTK010014548.1:0-13672 GCA_036877625.1 Ambastaia sidthimunki
TACGATCCAAGAAAACGAGCCTCATTTCACAAACTAAAGGCAGATTTATGTGCTTTATGCCAGTAACACACGTACATGCTGGTATGTGTGCAGACAGTGATGGAGCCAAACCAAATGATCAATTTAATAATGTGAGCAGCACATTTATATGACAATTATTTTTCATATTAATATAAAGTAATACCACCTGTAAGTTCAGACTTAAAGGGATGATGGTTCATCCAAAAATGAACATTCTTACTCATGTCATTCCAAACCTGTATGACTCTTGTTTTTGAAGATGCAACAGAAGATGTTTTGAAGTATGTTGTCTTCTACTGTATGCACACAAAATATGTTTTTTGTGTTCCTCAGAAGTCATACAGGTTTGGAATGACATGAGGGTGAGTAAATGATGAACATTTCCTCTTTTTGGGGTGAACTGTCCTTTTCAAACTATCAGATGCTGAGTGTAGCAAGACATTGAGACTTATATAAACCTACTGAATATAAATATAAACCTACTGACAAGGTATTAATTCTGTCACACTGTAGAAAATCGTATAAACTGCTCGTTCACACAGTGTGGTACATATTGCCATTAACTCACACAACATTTGTTAATTCACAGACACTGTTGTATTAAAAGATGATTGTTTTGTGTCATTATTCACCTCTGCATGACCTTGAGTTGTCATCACATAAACCTGCTGCGTGAGACTGTAAATGTTAATCCGTTTATCAGTTTAATCTCAATGATATTGAATGATATCACTCAACAGATCGCTAGAAACTCAGCCTTGCGTATTTTCTTACTCTAGACAGGGTTCAAACTAGTGTCAACCTCAGACGACCAAGCTATGAACCGCCCACCAAACTCCAATCTGACTGGCTGATTTCATCTCTAATTCTATAGCAGTAATTTCTGCTGGTTCTTTCACAACCAGTGGTGGCTGGTTCTTGGTGAATTTACAGTACATAAAGCACCAGACCTTTAGCCGCGGTCAGAGTGCTGCTAGGTTTAAACAGACTATTTTGATAGCTAGAACGCGCAGCACCTATTTTTTACATGCTGAGATTAATGGTTAGTCTTTTAATGCATTTGTCTAACTAGCAAATTCAAATATTGTTCAAAGTCAACCGGCCCCTGCAGCTGTAATCTTCCAAAGCGTTTTAGAACATTTATTCATGGCATCATTTTGAGGCACGCAAGTGTGAATAGGCGGATCTGTGAGTGTATCTCTTCTGCCTGAGGGATGTAAAGATATTGCACACGACAGATAACTCAAGCCTGTGTACACCATTAACCCTTCACAGCCCTGTACACAACTGACCGTCAACTGTTTTGTAGGTCATGTGTGTGTCAGCCCTCACATTGCTCCTGTAAGAATCTTCTCCTGCAGGTCCAGGATCTGTTTTGCTTCAAAGGTTTTATATTAAGATACCTAATAAATGTGGGACTTTACAGTTGTACGTGCTCTGTCAATATTTAACTGTAAATGCAAAGCAAATAACCATCTTACTTCAGCTGTAAGCTCACATTCTAATAGTGTTCCATTTGAACCAGAAAAATAAAAAAAGATTTGATGTTTTAAACAGATGGTGAAAGAAGGATTGCAGCATTAATACAACAGCATGCAGACAGCATAAATACTTTTATGCACCAGATAAAAGTCATTGAAAAGGATGAACACAAGATGATCTCATGTCACTGACGTGTTATCATGGCACATGTTTGAACAATGATGTACCAGCATCCTGAATTATTGCCACTTGAATAAATGCATTTTGATCCGTATCAGTTTCATTTTTAGCACAGGCTTATCAAAGCTGCTGTTACATAATAAGAAAAGTAAAGATTTTAACCAGGGGTTGCAGCAGCTGGATTCAGCCTTTGTGCCTTTAAAAACTGCTTTGCAACGTATGTGACACAGAAAACAAGTAAAATTGATGGAGCGGTAAAGACGTCATCATTGTTCTGGCTGCATGACAGCGATGCTTGTGATGAGTTAAACAACATGCCAATGTGACATGTTGAGGATCAGGTGACTGGTCTTGTGTGGCATCTTATTTTGAAGAGACATGCAGATATCTGCTTCTTCAGAGCTGTCAGTGTGTCAATCCACAGGCACAGGTTAGAGGTCATGCAGGTTTTAAACATAAAATACTTGCTGATGCATCACAAAGGAGTTGAGTTGAGTGTGGAAATGCCCGTGGCAAATTCTCTCACCTTTCCAAACGCCAGAACAGGTGTTTAACTAGAGCCAGAGGTGAGAATTACCTGACAGATCTTTATCACACCACACCTTTAGTAAGAAGCGTTTGTTACTGTGCAAATAAAGATTCTTTTGTTTTTCATGGTGAAATCACTACTGTAGGTCAGTCTGGATTACTGCTGTGCCGTCCATGTTGTGTATATTACATGCTAAAACTGTAAATGTCAATTAATGTCAGTGTGCAAGCACATAATGGAAGATGCTTACTGGTCTTACACAGCAGTTACCTGTAATACTGTATGTGATTACACAAGCACTATAAAATAATTCACAATGTACTGATGGAACAGGTCATAAAGGTGCTTCACAGTGTTGCCATCGATCCGTTTTTAGTTCATCGAAGAACCATTTAGTCAAAGATCTGTCTTTAACCTTTTATAGAATCAATTTCCACTACAATTTCCACTTCTTGTGAAACAGAAAGGTTCTTGTATATTAAATGTTCTTTATGGAACCATACGGCCAAAAAAGTTCTTTTATGGCATCATGTATCACCTTTTTAAAGAATGTATGTGACCAATGGAACTAAATGGGTTATGTATTATATACAGGATACAGGCCCTTCATAAAAATTATGGTTCTGGTCATTTAGGGTCCCTGTGCATTGAGATCTGTTTACGGTCTGTACAGTAAGTTTACTGTAGTATACATTTTTTTGACTGTACTAATGACAGAACAGTTATGAAGTTTAGATGCAGCTAGTTTACACCACATATACGGTACAGTTGCTAACCTGTTTGATATCTTCAAAACAGCATAAATCCACACAGAAAAAGAGATTAATAAGAAAACATTGAAATTATGGCGGGTCAGAGCTGTAGTGCAGAGTTCTGTGAACATGTTCTACACATATATAAGGGCTGCTGGGTTATCCAGGTTCAGGTTAGAGTCTGCCATGGGTCTCCTCATCCCATTATTACCCTTTCTCTCACCCCTGCTTTATTTCACTTTAAAAGCCCCCAGATCAAATCATTTCAAATGAACTCACTGCATGAGTTGTCTTTAGTCACCACACTAAGACATGTTTCAGACTAACGAATCATAATCAGGTGAGATTTCAGGATAAATACATCTTACAAGATAAATCTTCAATGAATCTGTAGCACCTGTGAATAGATTTTAAAAACACACAATGAAACACATTCCATGACATTAAAACACCAGCGGCACAAACGCTGTACATTTCACAAAGAAAACATGACGCCCAAGAAATATTTATTATTACACCCAAGAAATTATTTAGAGCCATTCAACAGAAAATGAATAGAAAATATCTATATGTTCAAAAAATATGTTTTTTAACTAGTTAGGATATATAGTCCCCAATGACCCTCATTTAGTTTAAATGTGCACACAAAGACCAGCTGGTGAGTTTTTATTGCAGTGTCACATATCACATATTTGTACAGGTGTTTTTTTTATTGTTAAGTCAGAATTCATGTCAGAATTTCTGCCCTATTTAGGTTCACCACTGATGTTGATTAGCAACATTTTATGTGGTTGGCACTTACTTTCTCTGACCATTTGTTAAGAGAAAATTTTGTTTAATTTTAGGTGTTTCAGGCCAATTTTGAACCCTGTGTGGGAGAGGTGCTACTGAGCCCCACAGCAATGAAGATTAGACGCATGCAGGGGGCAGAACAGCGAAAACACACAGAAACGTACGTGTGAAAAACAGCCATTTAACCTTCACCAGCTGCAAAATCTCAACAACAGAATTCTTTCATTGCTGCTGTAGTTCACAGGTCACCATTACTGAACCTGCAACAATTCAGCCCAGAGCCAAAACAATGAGTCTGTGCAGGTCCAGCTCAGCATCCCTGATGAAGAACCAGCTGGATGCATGACTCCAGGTGCTATGTAATGCTGGATGGATTTTGGATTGAATCTTCCAGCCAAAGAGACTTTTATGTTTCATCCGAACATTGGTATGAAGCTTCCAGCAGATCACATGTCCGAGCAGGTGTCATCACTTTCAGTGTTTGTATTAGTGTTTGTATCAGTGTTCATTCAGAGGAGATGGATGAATACCTCAGATTCCTCTGTGACAGATTCACTCACACCTTCACATTCTTCATTTGTCTCTTCTTTCATTGCAGAGAACAGATTGTGAAAGCCTCTAAAGCAGCTAGCCACCCGCAGATCTGAAGATCTGAATCAAATCCAGCCACCCGCAGATCTGAAGATCTGGAGATCTGAATCAAATCCAGCCACCATGTCTGTTTCCTCTCAGCTTCTCTCATGTGGGTGTTTCTTTCTATTTTTTTGACAAATGGGCCTCACTTCACTTGTCATTTAGGTGATTTATAATCCTGAGGTGGTTTATAAAATTGAATGTAAGATGCTTTTGCTTTCATATCTCTGCCTGACACAGCTGTGATATGACCTACACTGACCTTATGTTTGGAATTCTTGAGGAATTGTGCAGAACATAAGTGTGCTGTGCTGAATCCTGTAAACTTTACTGTATAACCTGTAAACTTTCATGCCTTTCACCTAACAAGAGTAAAAAAAAATATATATTGTATAAAATGACAGCATAATTTACACACAAAAATTATAATCTACAGATAGAGAAAGTGATTTCTGTAAACATTTAAACGGAGTTATCCACTGGTAAAATGTTTACTGAACACATCTGCACTAATAAGCAGTAAGAAATTAAACGTTATCTCCAGCTAGAATCAGTTGTTACGTATCAAGTGATATCCTTCTGTCGTCAGCAATGGAATGTCATGTGATTTCTGTTATCCTCGGAATGCTGCTCTGACAAAGATCTAAGCGCCACGTGTACCGTCACATGCTTTTGCCTGTTTTTTTTGGTGGGACACACCTCCAGAAGCTCCGCCCATCCACATGCTCTCAAACCATCTGTGAAGATACATCACATCTCTTTGTCTAGACATGAGGTTCACTCTGCAGTAGCTGATGAGCACAATGATCCATCCAGCAGTGAAGACACACATGACTGCAAAAACCAAAGAACATTCATAATCATTTTAAACAAGTAATTTACATGTTTAACATTTTGGTCGCTACAAAATTCCAACGTTTTTGTACTGATTATTTTATTATTATTGAACAATGAAGAAGTCAAAGGTGTTATAAGTTGTAAGGTGTTAAAGTTAGATGATCCAAAATTTATAAATACAAGAGAAAAGATTGGAATATTTATTTTTCTATATTTCTAAATATTTCTCCTCTGAAATTAGTAATAAAGGTATCATTAAAAAATGTTTAAAAATACTCAAGTCAAATAAATATTTCCATTTAAAGCTGATACATTACCATTAGTGAAAAAAAGTCAGAAAAAAAGAAACAGAAAATAAAGATTTGTCAACATGTGCTTATAGTGTTCAAATGCTGTTATAGTGTATTATGCCAAATTTCACCTTAATCGTCTCATTTACTACATGTATGTCCATAACTTCCCCACAATAAAGTGTTAATACTGCAATGTTTTTAAACATGTTTTTAAATGTGTGTTCCTGTAGCTCAACTGGTAGAGCATTGCATTAGCAGCGCAAAGGTTGTGGGTTCGATCCCAGGGAACACAAGTACTGATAAAAAGAAAAATGTATACCTTAAATTCACTGTAAGTCGCGTCTGCCAAATAAATAAATGTAAAACATAACCAGCATAAAAGTAGCGTGAAATCACAGTGAGCAGAGGAGCAAAACAGTAAAGCAGAGAATAGTTTATGATTTCAAAATGAAGACTAATGCAGACATCTACAGCAACATGTGACTGCTGAATGTTTCATTGAGTGCTGAGTGAAGTGAGCAGCAGAGTTATGACAGGTTATGTAATGCAGTCACTGCAGAAATACTGATAATATCTGGAATGTACTTTTAGAAGAACAATGTCAATCATTGAGCTATCGGCTGTTTACATGTGTCGTATGACTTATGAGTTAAATTCCTGCAAAAGATGCCAATTAACAGTCATGCTGACATTCTGACATCAAAACCTGCTTCCAGAAATCCAGAGATTTCACTAATCATTTTATGCAGGAAACTACAAAAACTGAAAACGTGCAGAAGATGATTTTGTGCATAAACTGATTTAATGCTGATATGTAAAAGAAGGCGACTCAGTTTTGCTCTGTAGAATAAATGAGTCATTAACAAAACCTGCACTGACCATTTCCCAATTTTAACAGAACATGTTTGCCCTGATTTTCCTGATTTTAAAGGGTTTGGATTGCCACAGATGTTCATTCTCATTCAGTTAAATTTAAACCTGTTCTTATACTCCAACATCTGTGGCTGTTATACTAACACTCCTGTAAAATGCACACAAAAATGAGCAGAGCAGAGATGAACTTGTTTGTAAAATCTTAAGTCCATGTGTGGTTGTGCTGTAATTATGGATATACAGATTTGGTAAGTAGCATGACCTCTTAAAAAGTCATGAGACACCAGAACAGATATCAATCAATCTTTATGTCAGGTGAGCGCCACAGCCTCCCTTTTTTCATCTACAGGAAGCTGACCTGCAACAGGTAAGAGGGGACACACCTCCAGATTTCTGATCATAAATACAGCTGCAGCCGTCTGCTGTGACCACAAGCTCCACCGAGACTTTCCAGCGGAAGAATCACCTCTCATCTCAACATGGGCAAGTTCGCTGACTGCTGCAGATCTTTCTGGTGCCCGACAAAGAACCCAAACATTCGGATCAGCCTGCCAGCGGTCTGCTTCATCTGGCAGATTGCTATGATCATATTGTTTGGACTCTTTGTGCGTTACGATGAAGAGTCAGATGCACACTGGTCCAAACACAAGCATGAGAAGAACATTACAAGTGATGCCGAGAATGACTTCTACTACAGATACCCAAGTGAGTAATGAAGTTTATCAAGTGAGTAATGAAGTTTATCAAGTGAGTAATGAAGTTTATCAAGTGAGTAATGAAGTTTATCAAGTGAGTAATGAAGTTTATCAAGTGAGTAATGAAGTTTATCAAGTGAGTAATGAAGTTTATCAAGTGAGTAATGAAGAAGTTTATCAAGTGAGTAATGAAGAAGTTTATCAAGTGAGTAATGAAGAAGTTTGTTAAGTTTATGTTATGTGAAGTTGTGTTCTATAGGGCGGCTAATGTACGGCAGTTGTTGCTGAAATTAATTGTTCTTTAATAATGACTTTTACTGTATGATTAGCAATGTGAGGTTTTGTTGAAATCGCTTTTTAATGCTTTAATTGAGATTTAGTTTATGGATTAAGGTTCTTTTATACCTTCATGTCTTCTCTAAACCTCCCCCACTTTTTCTCTCCTCTATTTTTTCTTGCTCTGCAGGTTTTCAGGATGTGCATGTGATGATCTTTGTGGGCTTTGGCTTTCTTATGACCTTTCTGAAACGCTACAGCTTTGGCGGGGTTGGATTCAACTTCCTCATCGCTGCGTTTGGCATTCAGTGGGCTCTGCTTATGCAAGGCTGGTTTCATTCACTGGACCCTGCTGATGGAAAGATCAAGATCGGAATTGAGAAGTAAGTTCTGAACTTTACATACCTGAAGGACTTCCTCGCATACAGCAAATGACTGGCTGTACAGAAGTTGTAAGAGTGTATCCTAGTTCTTTGGTTACTTTTGCAGAAGAAATGGCTGGTGTTTTATACCATGAAACATGGACATCTACTCCATCTCCTCTTATGTGTTTGATTTTTATGATCAGCAGCACGTGATCATAACACATTGATCTCATTGTTTTTATCAGTCTCATCAACGCTGACTTCTGTGTTGCGGGGTGCCTCATTGCGTACGGTGCTCTCCTGGGGAAGGTCAGTCCTGTGCAGCTGATGATCTTGACGCTGTTTGGTGTCACATTGTTTGCAGTGGAAGAGTTCATTATTCTTCATGTTCTCCATGTGAGTGGCCGTCACCTTTACAACCTAGTGTTCCTATTCTGCGTCATGAATCAGGATTGATTCTAGATGTTCAACCCGCTTCTTTCACAGGTTAGAGATGCTGGAGGTTCCATGGTCATCCACACCTTTGGAGCCTATTACGGTCTAACAATATCATGGATCCTTTATCGACCCAAACTAGAGCAAAGCAAGAGTCTGGCTGGTTCTGTCTACCACTCTGATGTTTTTGCTATGATTGGTATGTTAGGAGCTCTTTTAAAGGTGTTTTTATCACTTGGGTTATAACTTACACAACTTACAGGACCTGCTCTCCAAAAATCCAGTACATCATCTGAAGATGTTTTCTTTAAACAGGAACCCTCTTCCTCTGGATGTTCTGGCCCAGTTTTAACTCTGCCATCTCAGACCACGGGGATGGTCAACACAGGGCAGCCATAAACACTTACCTTGCTCTGGCTTCTTCTGTTCTCACCTCGTTTGCCATCTCGAGTCTTTCAGCGAAGAAGGGAAAGCTTGACATGGTAAGTCACGTCACAATTATGTCCACACCTTCAATCGCAGCAAATCTGTATGTTGCAACCTGACATGTCTGCTTTGTGCAACATAGGTGCATATCCAGAATGCATCCCTGGCTGGAGGGGTTGCCATGGGAACTGCTGCAGAGTTTATGATCACAACATATGGTTCACTGATTGTTGGCTTCTGTTGCGGGATACTGTCGACTTTCGGCTACCTGGTACTCACTGTGAGTGTCACAGTAAAACACATTCATTTAAATTTCAGTTTTGAAACACTAAAATGTAATTCACAGTCCAAATATGTTGTTCATCTTCTAATGTAGCCATTTATGGAGAAGTATTTGAAGATTCAAGATACCTGTGGCATCCACAACCTTCATGCTATGCCTGGACTCCTTGGAGGAGTTGTTGGGGCTATTACAGCTGCCACAGCTAGTGAGGATGTGTATGGACACGAGGGGTGAGTGCCTTTCCAAACGGTTTGGAAATATTCATAAGAGACTGGTTTCATTTTAAGCAAGAAAATAAAGTTATTTAAGATTATGGATGCTTTGCTGATATCATAGAGTGTCTAGAACGAGTTCAGCATGTACTTAATATTTTAAAATTGTATTTTCTGACAAAAATTGTCTTTGTCCTTCAACAGGTTGGTAAACACTTTTGATTTTAAAGGGGAGTATGCAAACAGGTCTCCGGGCACGCAGGGAGGGTTCCAGGCTGCGGGGATCTGCGTCGCTCTCGTGTTTGGAATCGTAGGTGGCGCTATAGTCGGTGAGAGGAAAACTATCATTGCTTGTGTGGATGTAAGGCGTTTAAAAATAAGTACAGCATTAATGTTTTTCATTGACTGGTTTTTAAAGGCTTAATCCTGAGGTTGCCGTTTTGGGGAGACCCATCAGACGAGAACTGCTTTGATGATGAAGTGTATTGGGAGGTGCGTTTAATCGTTTCGTTGCACCAATAAGAAAATTATGAGCGTACATGTCAACCTATGTGGAAAAATTTAAAATATTTTAATATTGACGCCATATTTTGACTGTGTGAACAATATATATTCTCTGTTTTCATCTGAATTGGTGACCACTACAGCTGTATTCCTTTCATTGTTTGCAGGTACCTGAAGATGAGGAGAGTTTACCCCCCATTCTTCACTACAAAAATCACACGATTGGCAAAAATCCAGACATGTGAGTATATGTGATCACGTGCTCTTCAATTCCTAAAGCAGCCTTAAAACATAATGCTGTGTAGCATTTATCTAAAGATACATAACATAGACATACTATAGAATGATGAGGAGGGATAGTCTTATGAAAATTCCTTATATAATAACATGAACAAGAAATGTGGATAAAGCGCTTGAGTTGATTCCCAGTGAATGCTCTTAAAGTCAACAGAAAATACACAATGTGTTTAGCGCAAGTGAGCTTGTGCATGTTTGTTGCAGCACCACCAGATGGCACTACAGCCACACAAGATCTTTTCACATCATTCATTGCATGGTTGAGAAACAAATTGCAATAACTCTATATTTATGTTAATGAACTTTGTGGTTAAAAACATTGTACTATGTTCAATAAGGCAGTGCTTACATTATTTCTTGGGTTTGTAATGTTTTTCATCTATTATTCATCATTCAGGTCGGAGTCTAACTTCACTGTGGAGCATAACTGAAGACTGAAGCTCGGATCACTCCGTCTGTAACGCAGTGTTTTAAAGTTAATATTCTGCCTGGCCTGTGTTTAAAGGTTTATCTGTATGTAAACTGAGAAGCCCGGGTCAGAGGATCGTTTTCTTTCATTATTGTGCGTGTTACAGTCTCCACATTAACTTTATTTCATTCTCTGTGGAAAAGAATGAAGTAATACTATATTGTGCTTCGTCGTGTTTGCTGCTCTGTTGTTGAATTGACTAAAAGTTTTAAAATGTTGTTCATAGTTAGGACTATTTATCTTTAGTTGTTCAATTTAAATGTACATTATTATATAAAGGTGCTTTGAGAGGTCAATAATTGTATATTTAAGCCCTTTAAAATATTTTTCTACAATGTTTCTTGAATTTGTTGTTCCTTAAATTGATACATTTTGACATATAATGTTGAATAAAGACAACTTAATGTTTTTTGATCGTGGCTTCGATTGGCGCTTTCAATGGTGCGCAACAATTTTTCTGCCGTTTAACATCTTAATAAAAGCTGTATTTTACATCTTTATATTATTGTCTATTAAACGTTTAATTAACTTCAAAACAGTTTATTTAACTTTATTTGTGCTTATACCGTTGATAAGCTGTTTTATCATCTTTATCTTACATATTTACCAAATCATAAATGCCTTTAGATGTTTTGTAATATATGTTGTCCCAACCAACAATTAAAAAGTAAAAAATAAAATAACAAAAGGTAATCAACAACATATTCACATTTGAACTGATATATTCATAGCTGATGTGCTGAGCATTTGTTAATGATGTACTACAGTTATTATAAAGTGAGTTGAGTTATTTGAGTTGTTAGTCAGGTGGCAGCCCTCATGGAGATATGAAAGATCTGCAGGAGACAGACCGGTTAATCTTCTCAGATGGTTTCACACCAGCAATGCAGTCAGAGCATTCTTGAGTTTGCTACAGATCAATACCAATAAACATGGCCAGCAAGCATAACCCAAAAACATGTTTTGCAACAAGGTTTTTTTTTTTTTATCTCAGATCCACTAAAAAGGCAGATGAGTTTTAATGGTGGCTACTACAGGCTCCTTCAAACCCTCCCACATTCACTCACTCTTCTTCCACTGCAGGTGAATCTAACTAGAAGAACATTTTCTGTTGAGCTGTTCTTGCTCCGTGTTTATTGTCCCACCAACATCCACTTCATTCCTGACTTCTTGTGTCCGAATCAAAGGGCCGGGGAGCCACAGATCCCCTCTCAAAGTCTTCAGTAAATGGAGCACTAGATTTATTGTCCATGAGGTCATAGTTCCTCAGTCCTGACCCTTTAACCCGTCCACACAGACTCCTGTGGCTGTGAGAAAGACTGATTAAGTGTTAACGAGGCGTAATGCTCCTGACGGCAGAACCCATGAATACATTTAAAGAACCGACATGAGAACCAGTTCAGGAAAACCAACACACGAGAGAAAGAAGGTTCCCTAACAAGGGGACCAATAATGAGGATTAGCATGACAAGCAGGGTCAGGTTTTGATAGCTCGTGATGATTTGGATTGAGTTTTCTCTGATGCCTTCAAACTGATTTACTGTCCCATGATTTATTGTATTTACAAAAGCAGTATGTCACACAGATGACACTGTTTCCCTGCTAAAGGCTTTAGTTTGGCTCTGGAACTTAAGGACACTTTGATCCATCCGGCTGAAGATAAACTCTCACCTACAGCACATGCTTGTAAGTTTTCCAATGTAAGCACCAATACACTAAAAGAAAGAAGGTAATGTCCACTAACAGTGTCCAGCATTGTATGTTTATGGGTCAGTTTATGGGCATTGCGTCATCTCAGATTGTTTTATATTATGTATTATATTCAGTGACAGGGCCTACAAATATTCTGTAATGTCTGTCCTGCTGTCCTGATTTTTCTGTAGTTCTCTTCATCACATTTTAAGCATGTCCTTCACTTACACCATTAGTTTCTTCATTAAGCAGCAGACTGTGCTGGAAATGATGCACACAACAGACATATTTTGTTTTGAACATTGATTAAAACATTTTCACATAATAAATATTGAAATAGTGTGTTTGTGTAAATCTATTTTCATCAGACTAGTTTTTAACACGTCATGCTCATGTAACATTATTAAGAGATTTTAGAGTTTAAGATTAAAAGTATATTTAGGAGGGCATGGTAAAACTGCTTTAATGACAAATGAAGTGAAATGATGTTATCTGTTAGTTTTAATATTAATTCATTAAAGTGGCCAAAGTTTGTCATTTGAATTGTCACTCGATGTTTACAGTATACAGTACTGTAAATGTATACCCAGTTTACAGTAGGCAAATGGTCTTACTCCTTTATAATCACTCTTTATATTCACTGGCTCCTGCTATTTAATGATCGAATCCCCCATTCCTGCTGTCAGGTAATTTTACAGTATTTCCCCAGAAACCCTAAATGTAACCCTTTAACAAGGTCATAGACAAAATTATGTTTTTTCCCAACCTCAAAGTAACCAAGGATTCAGTGAGTGAGAACAGACAGGCCGATCGCTCAGTGCCAATCAGCCTTTAAGAGTGATATAATCATCAGGTCAGGAGGTGAAAGACTGTTGAAAGAGAGGCACTACCTTTCCTTCACTCCCCCCACACCCCCACTCACTGCCCACCATTACACCCAGCCAACAACAGGCCAATTTGTCCATGAGGCCCTTGTGCTCGCACTCCCTGCCGAGTTATTTAGCTCCTCTCCTGCTTCTCAATGGCAGGTACTGATTAGAGGGGCTGCAATCTCCCTCCTTGTCCTCTTTAAAAAAAGGGAAGAAAAACGAAACCCCCTTCATCCTGACGATCTTTAATCTGATTATAGGCTTTCTACAGCTTTTCAGGCAAGACCAGCCATGGAGGACAATGGCAGGCCAAGTGGTTCCACACACAGGCTCTGAGCTACGTGATCCAAGTGTGGATCTCCAGGCGCTCAAACTCCGGCGGCAGTTCTTTTTTAAATAAACTGTGGTCGGGTCGGCCCGCCCGCCCCCGGCCGCTTCCCTTCACACAGAGGATTAGTGAGAACATCTCTGTTAGAGGAGCACCACCTGACCCCCCCGTCCCCTGCAGACTTGTTTGATTAGGGGGGAGAAGAGGTTTGACCACAGCTCTCCTGCTTTCAGACGTTCAGCCTGATGTTGCGGTAAATCCTTAACGCTAGTTCTTGCCATTGTCTCGCCTCATCTCCATGGGAAAGCTGCCCGGAATCACTGGACATGTCGCTCTGGTCCACTGCTGTCTTGTACCCTGTAATCTCTCACAGCAGTCCTGAGCATCTCCCCTGATTCAGTATCTCTCCTCGCAAGAGCTTTTAAAAAC
>JAZGTK010014549.1:0-13671 GCA_036877625.1 Ambastaia sidthimunki
AAGTTGTCTTGGGTGATCTTATCTCTGTTTTTTAGATAAAACATGCCTAAGGCTAAATGCAAGAGTAATAAGGGGGATAAAGATCAACATTTCAGGCTGTGTGTTTCTCCCTGCCCGCGTTATATAACGGGTGGGGATACACACAGTCTGTGTGTTGTCTGTATGGGAGCGGAGCATGCTCAGTCAGCTCTTGAGGGAGCTGGCTGTGTGCACTGCGAACCCATGCCACTGCATACGCTTCGCTCCCGGAGGGCTCTGTTTGAGGGGGGAGCTTTCATATAGCCGCTCTCTGTCCTCTGGGGCTGTTAGGCGGGAACAGCCCCAGCCATGTACCAGCTCCTCATACCGGGAGGCACAGAGGCAGAGCATCGCGTCCCGTTCCCCCCCTATTCGGGTACGGGTGACGCGGGGCTTGGCCTCGAAACCCGGGAAATCAAGGCAGGATCTGCGGACCGTCTTGATTTCCAAGCGGGCTTCTAAGAAGTGGTCCTGACTATTTGAAACCTCAGTCAGGACCCCAGAGGGCAGCCCCATCTGGGGGGCAGCAGGTAGTTGTGTCGCCTGTTCCCCCTCAGGGCCCTCTGGAGGCTCAATTGTTAACCCTGCCACCGCTGGTGTTTCAGGGTGCAGAAGCCCCAAGCATGGGCAGCCGGCCTTGCCTGCCAGAGCTAGCAGGCATAACAGAGGCGCCGTCTCTATGGAGACCAGATCGGGGGTTCCCTGCGGTGTTTCCCTTTCAGGGCACCGGTCAAAGCGATGCAAACACACTAGAGGCCAGTCTCGAGAGACTGGTACCCTTAAAGAACTATCTGGCAGCCTGGAAAGCCCTGCCAAATGTGTCCAAATGGGTCCTGAGTACTGTAGAACTTGGATACATGATTCAGTTCAGTCGCAAACCGCCTACTTTCGGCGGCGTGCACCCCACTGTGGTGGGTTCCTCTCAGGATCTAGTTATGGAATGAGAAATAAAGACTCTCTTAATGAAGGGGGCCATCGAGTTCCTCCTCGACTCAGGGCAGTCAGGGCATTACAGCCACTACTTCATCGTCCCCAAGAAAGATGGGGGGATGTGTCCTATTTTAGATCTGCGTCATCTGAACCGCTCAGTCAGGAAACTGAAGTTCGGGATGCTTACTGTAGCGCAGGTCGTGAGTCAAATCCGGTCCGAGGACTGGTTTGTCACGATAAATCTAAAGGATGCATATTTCCATATCCCCATTTTTCCTCCTCACAGGAAGTACCTGAGGTTTGCTTTCAGGGATACCAGTATCGGGTGCTTCCCTTCGGTCTAGCACTCTCACCCCGTACCTTTACAAAGGTTGTGGATGCAGCTCTGGCTCCTCTGAGATACCAGGGCATACGTATTCTAAATTATATCGATGACTGGTTGATACAAGCTGACTCAGAGCAGGTCGCAGTTCGGCATCGAGATGTCGTTCCGGATCATTTAAAACTATTGGGGTTCAGACTGAACACAGGGAAAAGTGTGCTTTCTCCAGCACAGAGGACCACTTATAGTGTAATATGGGATTCGATAATGATGCGGACACAATTGTCCCCTGCTCGAGTAGATTCGATCCTAAACTCAGTCAGGAGAGTCAAGGAAGGCCAGTCGCTCACTGTAAAGCAGTTCCAGCGACTGCTGGGTCTTATGGCAGCCGCTTCCAATGTGATTCCATTCGGTCTGCTGCACATGAGGCCCCTACAGTGGTGGCTCAAATCCAAGGGGTTTTCCCTGAGAGAGAACCTCTTCCACCAGATCAAGGTCGAGACGCGAGAAGGGAACGAGACGCTGCGTCTCCTCCCATATTTCCGGTACCCCTTGCCCGCGTTCGCTTCATTTACTTGAAGCTGGGGGCATGCACTAAAGCACGTGCTTTTATAGTTTCCTGGTCGTGACGTCACCCCGCCCGTGACATAGTGCCCCGTAATTGATTGTGCGACAGGTGTTTCAGAGCGCATATAAGCGGATGGCGTTCCCATAGCGTTTTCCGATGCAGCGTCTTGTTCCCTTCAGGGAACAAGGGTTACATACATAACCTGAGACGTTTCCTAGGTAAGTTGTCTAAGCTAGTGTCAGCAGACTCCCTGTAAGCAAGCCAACAGGGCAACAGTGGCAAGGAACCAAAACTCTAGTGATTGATAAATGGAGAAAAGAACCTTGTGAAAAGCCAGGCTTGACAGGGAGGGCCAGTTCTCCGCTGGCATGTTAAAGTTGCAGTCTGTAACCATAACTACAGCTGGTTAAAAGAAAAGCTGAATGTTTAAGTGATAAAAAGGTGTCAACAATGAATGAGGCCATAAAGTTGATGGTTTAAAATACGGGAATTAATGTGGAAGGCGGTAATAGCATAAAGTTACTGATAGCAGCTCTAACAACAATCTGCTGTTACATGGCGGACTGTATGCTGATGTTTAAAAATGTAGATGAGTGGTTTTAAATAGAATCAAATAGCAACCGAGCAGATTAGCATTAAATTAGGAATGTAAAGTGTAAGACCATCACTGTGAGTGAGCCAGGCTGTGGCTACGGCTAAATAGGTGTGCAAATTTCAATTATGTTACGTATGTTTTCAATTTTTTTCTGTGAAGTAATTCATGAAATCGTTGCTGCCTAAATTCGCTGGCACATTGTCTTCAGGTAGTGTTTGCTTATTTGTTAATCTGTCAACTAGTAAATAAAAACCTAGGATTGTTTTTATGTTTTTCGATTTATGTACTAATATGTGCCCTTGCTGTTTTTAGAGCCTTTCTATATCGGGACATACTGTCTTTCCACGCCAATCTAAAAACCTCCAGGTTTGTTTTCCTCCATTTTCGCTCAAGGTTGCAGTTTTTTTTTAGAGTAAGAGTCGTGCTATTATACCAAGGAGCTGTGCTTCTGTCTTTAACTTTTTTAGTTTTACTTGGTGCGACAATATCAAGGGTACTAGTGAAGATGGTGTTTAAACTTGTTGTTAGAGTATCTAAATCATTAGCAGTTTTTGGTGTGATGAGTATATTGGATAAATCTGGCAAAGTACTGATGAAGCTGTCTTTAGTGGTAGGCGTAATGATTCTGCCCTTCCGAAAGCGTGGGACATTTCGGTTGACATCAGCGATTTTTATTGTCCATGAAATAAGATGATGGTCAGTGATTTCATCACTTTGTGGCGAGTATCTATATCTATGGGGTTGAAACCATGTGATATAATTAGATCTAGTGTGTGATTTAAGCGATGTGTGGGTATAGTAACATTTTGCATGACTCCGAAAGAATTTAGCAGGTCCCTGAATGCAGTCCCTGGTGCATCATTTGTATCATCTACATGAATATTGAAGTCTCCAACAATTAGAGCTTTATCAATAGACACCAATAGGTTAGTTAGAAAGTCAGCAAATTCCCTCAGAAACTTAGAACACGAGCCTGGGGGTCTATACACATTAACCAGTGCAAAGGAGAGCATTGATTGTTTCCTTATGTCCGGTAACATAACATTAAGCACCAATAATTCGAAAGAGGTAAAACTATGACCTTTAGTCTGCGAAACCCTTAGAAAGTCACTATAGATGCCTATATAGACTATAGAGTTGCAACGCCACCACCACAGCCCACCAGATGGGGCTCGTGCTTATAGTAGTAGCTTGGTGGGGCAGATTCATTTAGACTAAAATAGTCATCTGGCTTGATCCATGTTTCAGTTAGACAGAGTAAGTCAAAACTATGGTCTGAGATCATTTTATTTACAATAACCCCCTTTGTTGTAAGTGATCTTATGTTTAGGAGCCCAAGCTTTAGATGGTGTTTACGTTCTCTCGTGTTGTTATTTTCTGCATGAATTAAAATAAGATTGTCTGGTTATTGCCTCAGGTTTATTATTTTTCCTCACTATCCGGGGAACAGACACAGTCTCTATTTGTTTAACCGTACATACATTTTTATTTGTCAATTGTGTAGAACAACAGCAGCTATAAGAAGAGGCTGAACTTACGAGTCAGATTGTACAAATGGTCCTGGTGATGTTGTCCGACATGAGAACCGCTCCAAATCGGCTGGGGTGCAGGCCGTCAGGATGGTAAAGCCTCAGTTGCTCCCAGAAAAGATACCAGTTATTTACAAAGAGCAGTTTCTGTTCATTACACCAAGAAATTAACCATTCATTTAGTGCAAAAATTCTACTGAACCTTTCGTTTCTGCCTTGGTAGGTGGGAAGTGGTCCAGATATAATTATCTTAGCTGAGGGCGATGAGCAGCATACCGTCTCGACCAGGCTCCTGAAGTCCTTCTTTAGAATTTCAGACTGCCTCATCCTGATGTCATTCACCCCCATGTGCAGCACGACAGCACTGATACTATCGTCATCCTTCAGGATCGCGGGTACCAGTGCTGCAATGTCGAGAACATGCTCGCCAGGAAAGCAGTCTGTGCGCACCTTACCTTTAGCAGAGGTAGTGTGAACGTGGCGGAAGATGGAGTCTCCGATGATTATGCCAGCATGTTGTCTCTCACGAATAAGGGTGGAGCGGTTGTGGGTAGTAATCACGGGAACCGGTGGCAGTGTGGGGGTGGTGGTGTTTGCCTGGGTCGTGGCTCGTGCCTTACACCGCTGGTGTGTCGGCACCGGGGCTGAAGTTCACCAGGGCTGGTCGTGTACCGGCCCTGCACATGGAATTAGACGGCATAGGTGTGATTGCAGCGCTGACACCAAGCCGCGGAGTTACCTCGGGCCTTAGATGCATCCACAAAGGATATTTCCAACGCGATTCTCCGCTCTAGTAGCTGTGTCTGCTTCTCAAGGAGGTCCTTAATCAGCTTCTCTGCTTTTGTTAAATTCCAACCACACCGTATCCAGCTCAAACGAGTCGTCACCTGCACTCAGAGGTAAACACACATAGAAGTAACAGATAATTTTTCGCAAAATTTGAAAAAATTTTGAATTGTTAAAATTCGAAAAAGCGCAAGTTTCGAAAAGTTTTTTGAAACTGCTAGACGGAGCTCTAACTCAGACCACGCTGCAGTAGCAAACTGAAAGTGATATGTAAATTAAAATAACTAATTAAGTATACTAGGTGTGTGGTTGATTTATGAATAAAGAGTTAAAAAGGTAGAGAGGACAGGCGTTACAAATACCTGTCATTACATTGGTCAGACTGCCTACTAAAACTTAATGTACTTCTGAGACTATGCTGACTACAGGACCTTGGGGAAATGAACAATCTGTTTATCTGTACATCTGTTCTTATGGGAAGTGTCAACGGTTCCAGTTTATCTGATTAAAGCAGCCTAACAACACCTTAAGGGATCTGAGTAATAAATCCATAGGACTATGTGTAGGCTGTAATAAAGAGGAGAGTCTTTAATCTAGACATCATTTATCTGCCTCCCGGACAACACTGGGAAGACTTGGACGCCAAATATGAAAAGGATCTACCATTTGATTTTGATATTCTGAGTATTATCAACTGACCAGAATTTTCAGGTTGCAGTGAATGTGAAGGACTGTACTATAAGAGAAGCTTGCTTAGATACTGAGATGCTAAACCATTTAGGGCCTACACAGGGTAGGTAATTAACAGAATTTTAATGTTTATATGATGTTTGACAGGCAGCCAGTATGATGTTGACAGAACAGGACTAATATGGTCATACATGTTTGTTCTTGTAAAAACTCTGGCTGCTGCATTTTTAACCAGCTGGAGGTTTTTTGTATTTTTTTGTTTTTTGTATTTGTTTTTTGTCTTGCATTTATGGATGCATGAAATAGTTTTTGAGGTTTGACATAAAGAGCATGTGTCATAGTTTTTATATGTTTTTAAGATGACAAATTGTGGTTCCCTTTCAGGAACTCGAGCTGCATCGAAACGCTATGGGAACGCCTCCAGCTTTTATGCACTCTGAATCACGTGTAAAATCCAACCAATCGGGGGGCGATATGTCACAGACGGGGTGATGTCACGACCAGGAAGCTTAAAAACATGTGCGCTGAGCAACTCGGGTCAGCTTCATTCATTCAGCGAAGCGCTTTGTGTTGCATTGTATGTCCAATCTTTCTCTTCCTCTATCATTTCTGTTAGGGAAAGCATTTAGAATGCCAAAGGCAAAGTAAAAAAACAAAGGGGCTTATTATCGAAAATGAACAGCAGCGCTTTAGAGTGTGTGTTCCCCCCTGCCCGTGTTTCATTATGGGTGGGGATATGCTCTATGCGTTGTCTGCCTGGGAGCAAAGCATGCTGAGTCAGCCCCTGAGGGGGCTGGCTGTGTGCATTGCGAGCGCCTCTCTATGCACTCACTTTGCTCTCGGAAGGCTCTTTTTGAGGGGGGAGCCTTCACCAGCATTCCTCATGGTGCTGGCCCCGCTTCTGCTGAGGCACAGCGGCGTCTGCATTCATGGGGTTCGCAAATTAATCTGATGGAGGGAATTGAGATGGGCTCGTCCCTATCTCATTCTTTTCCCACCAGATCATCTGCTGTTTTTTCGGGTGCGGAAGCCCGCTCTGCGGTTTCTTCCTCGGAGGGAGGGCTTTTCACTCCGCCTCTCATCCACTGACGAAAACTGACCGTTCCAGGAGGCCCGCAAGCAGGCTGAGGCATTTCAGCGGTTCCTCCCTTGCCGCCCTCAGTCCCTCAGGGCTGCTAGATGGGAACAGCCCGAGCCGTGTACTAGCTCCTCACACAGGGACATGCAAAAACAAAGTGTCGCATCCCGCTCACCTCCCTTAAGGGTCGAAGCCCGGGAAGCAGAGACAGGATCTGAGGACTGTCCTGCTTTCCAAGAGGCTTTCAACCAAGAGGCCCTGACGGTTACAGGTCAGGGCCCCGGGGGGTAGCCCCATCTGGGGAGTGGCTGGTAGCACCTCCTACACTGGTGCTCGCTCCTCCCCAGTGCCCCCCGAATGCGTGCACCCTCACTGCTTGCCCATCTCAGCCAGCATGGGGGAGATGCCACCTCCTAGGAGGTCCCTAGGTATTATGGACTGGCAGGTTCCTGCGGGTTCTGCCTTTCAGGGCACCAGTCCACTTACTCTATAGACATCAGTGGTCAGAGAGACTGCGCCCTTTAAAAGAATGTTTGGCAGCCTGGAAAGTACTGCCACATGTCTCTCAATGGGCTCTGTGTACAATAGATCTAGGCTACAAAATCCAGTTCAAATGCCGTCCGCCTATTTACGGCAGGGTTCTCCCGACTTTGGTGGGATCCACGCAGATGTTAGCCATGGAACAAGAAGTAGAAACAGTTGGGGTTCAGACTAAACACAGAGAAAAGTGTGCTTTCTCCAGTGCAGAAAACCACCTATCTGGGTGTGGTTTGGGATTCGGTCACGATGCGGGCACATCTTTCTCCTGCTCGAGTAGATTCAATCCTAAGTTCAGTCATGAGAGTCAAAGAAGGCCAGTCACTCACTGTAAGGCAGTTTCAACAACTGCTAGGCCTCATGGCAGCTGCATTCAATGTGATTCCTTTCGGCCTGCTGCATATGAGGCCCCTACAGTGGTGGCTAAAAAGCAAGGGGTTTTACCCCCGATGTAGTAAAGCAGATCTGGAATATCTTTGGTCAAGCTCAAGTGGACCTCTTCGGCTCTCGAGAGACAGCGCAATGTCCCCTTTGGTTCTCTCTAGTTCATCCAGCTGCTCTGGGGCTGGATGCCATGGTACAGACCTGGCCGAGGCTTCGTCTGTATGCTTTTCCCCCGATCGCTCTGCTCCCGGGAGTTCTTGAAAGAGTATGCCAGCAAAGATGCGGTATCTTTGCTCTTAGTGGCCTTGTTCTGGCCGAGCCGAGCCTGGTTCTCGGATCTGATTGCTCTCCTGGACGGCTCACCTTGGGAGATATCTCTGATCACCTTTTGTCGGCCAAAATGGCCTTTCTTCTAGCTATAACTTTTCTGATGAGAGTGGGTGACCTTCAGGCCCTTTCTGTGGCCCCTTCTCACCTAGACTTTGCACCCGGTTTGGTCAAGTCGCTGGATTTCTGATGCTATTCGTATCTCTTATGTCCTCTTAAGTCCTCTGGTATTCCCCCACCTAAGGGGACCAAGGCTCACTCTACTCGGGGTATGGCGGCCTCTAAGGCCTTTTATGCAGGTGTTCCAATTCAGGACATCTGCGAAGCTGCAGGATGGTCTACTCCTTTAACCTTTGTAAGGCACTATGGCCTTAATATTCGAGCCACTCCCGGCTCTTCTGTCCTCATGCCTTAACTGTGCAATTTCACACAGGAGGCAGGGGAACCTTCACTATGGTGCAGTTGGCATCTCGTTCCCATAGCGTTTCGACGCAACTGAAAGGGAACGTCTCAGGTTACGTATGTATACCTGGTTCCCTGAAGGGAACGAGACGCTGCATCACTTACCATACTTCCAGTCTCCTATCTGCGCTCGCTTCATTCATTATCGAAGCTAACCCGAGTTGCTCAGTGCACATGCTTTTAAGCTTCCTGGTCGTCACCACGTCTGTGACGTATCACCCCCCCGATTGGTTGGAATTTACACGTGATTCAGAGTGCATAAAAGCTGGAGGCGTTCCCATAGCGTTTTGGGAAACAGGGTTACATACGTAATATGAGATGTTTTCAAAGGTCAAATTTCTATCAAAAAGGACACTTTGATTCATAGCCGATTAAGTTGACTTTAAAGAGCATCCATCAAGAGTATTCTGGGTTGTTCCATGTGGAAGATTTTAATCTATTAATTAAAATGTATGGTTTGTTTGAATTTAGTAGTAGAGTTGCTAGTCATCCAAGTTTTGTATGGGCTATACATTCTGTTTGGTGAATTTATGTGTCTTGTTGGGTCTCAAAGAAATGTACAGCTGAGTATCATCAGCATAACAATGAAAACTAATTACATGTCTCTTAATAATTGCTTCCAGAGGTAGCATATACAGGGTAAAAAGCAAAGGCCCAAGCACTGTGACACTCCATACTGGACACTCCAACTTGTAATTGACATGACATGTTTTTACTCTATGTTTTATTCCAGTTTTAAACTGGAATCAGTCAGATAAATATGATTTAAACTATGCCAGTGCAGTTCCATTTATGGCAAAAAATTTTCAAGCCTATTTATAAGAATGCTGTGGTTAATAGTGTCAAAGGCTACACTAAGGTGTCTCCCTTCGTTTATGTTGTGAAGGTTGCTCTCTTCCCTTTGAGGGAGAAAGGTATACGCATTTTTAACAAACTCAACAACTGACTCATACTGGCCCTCTCTCAAGAACAGATCTGTGCACACAGAGACATGGTTCTCAACCAATTAAATTGATTGGGGCTTCGGGTCAACTGTGAAAAAAGCAAGCTCTCCCTTCAGGATCTCGGGATGGAGTTGGACTCAGCCAATATAAAAGAGTGCACTACATAGAGTAGCTGCTTCTCCCACAACTCAATGGCCAACACATTCTAGTCTGTACAAACAACACCACAGTGGTCTTATTCATAAATCACCAGGGAGGCTGCGTCTGTAGGGAGGCTGCGTCACCAGGGAGGCTGCTTTTGCCCCGATAGCCATACTCTTGTGAGTCCTAGCCAGGGTTTGCCAAGTCAGAGTTTGTCTACTATTGGTAGCACCATTCTGGTCAACCCGAATCTGGTTCTCAGACCTAATGTCTCTCCTAAACAGTCAGAGTCCTTTGGGAGCTCCCAGTCTAAAAGGATCTTCTGTCTTATACTTGGGGTCAATCTTTCATCTCAGCCAGAGATGTGGAAACTGTCGGTCTGGCCCCTGAGGGGAGCCAGCTTTTTAATACGATTTTAAGATTTTGCCCCTGGCTAGGGGTGCATCTCTAAGTGATGTTTGTTCTGCAGCAGGCTGGTCCTCTCCATACACATTTACTAGATTTTAGTTAGATTTTAGTTTAGACTTGAATTCAATTCTCAATGACGCTCAGGTCCACCTGGTTCCTCCTATTTCTGCTCCTGATGTTCTCTGTGGCAATCTTTCACACCATCTGGGGCAGGCCTTTCCTCACTGTGACTTAGTGGGCATTAACATTCCCCATAGTGTCAATCTTGGCACAGCATCGAGTTCCTTCGAAAGGGAACATCTCAGGTTACATATGTTGGGGTGAAGCTTGGAGTTTCTCCAAGCGTGAAATACCTGATTTTATACAAAGTTACTTACATTTGGAAGCATATACGGCCTAAAAAATGTAGCTTCCAAAAAAAATCTGAAAGGACATTAATAACTGTAAAACATTGTTGGTTACAAGCATGTACACTTTATAAAACAAAACATTAAAACTGTCACCATAGGCATATAATGCAAGAAGGATTGCCAAAGTCAACAGATTTTACTAATAGATCTACCAATCTTTTTTTTAGCATATCATTTTATCATATTTTATAAATTTAAAATAATTTGTAATTTTTCAACCCTCAAATATGGCTCCAAATTTCAGGTGAAAATTGTCTTTTTGATCCCCTATTTTTTGTTAAAATTGGTGGATTTCATCAATTATATCAATTATTCGTCAGTGGCATTTAATGTTTTGTCTTTCATCACTATTTATGTTGGTCCCGCTTCTGTAAAAAAAAAAAAAGACCCAAGAATAATGTTAATAACAATAATAAAACATTCTACAATTATAATCAGCAATTCAGCAATTCTTCTTGTTGTTGTTATTTTAATCATAATAATAAATACCCTTACAATTTCAATAGGATTTCAGCACTTCACATTTGAACCTCTAATAAAAACAGCAGAAAATATTCCAAGACTTCTTATCTGTCTGTAAGTTTAGCTCTCTTGTTCTCCCATTTGCAGCTACACAATAACATTAAAAATGCTAAAACTAAGTTGGACAAAAAGCATGCCTGCACACCCGAGAGGCTGAATTAAACCGAATCGGAGTTCAAAAAAGTGTGAAAGTTTCCCCAAGATCTTTATCTTGCATGGTTATGTTCTGCAGCAAAATTCTAGTCGGAGCAAGAGAATCATTTTTATCAATACATGTTTTGCACTGATGTTGCAATACAACTGATTTGTTTGTGTTTTCTCAATCATGTGCAAATGGTCATTGTTATGGCCTGTTTAGAATGTTTGCAATGTTTATCCTATTTTAATCTTGCTCTTTTTAGCAACATTTTACAGTAGTCTTGGATGAATAAAATCATGATATTGATAAAATAACCCATGAATTATATGCCACAAAGAGACAGAACAGGTTTCTGCCTAAAACAGATAACGCTTATGAACGCTTATAGAAAATGTGAAAACAATTAGTTTTAGGCATGTCTTTTAGAGTTATTCCCAAATGAAACTTGCTGGTCCTGTATTTATGAATCCTATTGCAGAGGACTCTAACAAGGCTATTAAGGAAAGGGTTAGTCGACTTTGATCTAATTGTGGTGATTTTTACAAACACGTATCATGACAGATACTCGTAACTCAGAGGTATTGGAATTGTGCTTAATTTGTCTGAAATAGGAATGTGCTTTCAATTAGACTGTGCACTCTGCCTTTATGTTTTAAACAGCATGTCAGGGAAAATTTACAGCTAGGTTGCTTTGGAAGTGACTGTTTTTAATTAAATTTAAGAGTCTGAAACAGAAGGTAAAGGATAATTAGGCTTTAAACAGCAGGCTGGGCAAAAAATGAGGAAGAGACATCTAGAAAATGAGAGGGGGAATTACAAATGTATGTGCAGGAGTTGCAGCCTATGGATCCAGAGGCTGCAGTCTGCTCACCTTACTGGTGTCACTACTTTTCACTGGTCATGCCATATTACATGCAAATGTAAATTCAGAGATCTCATTTTTACCCTGTGGCATGAGTATGCTCTTATATTTAAGATGTGTTATGCAGGTGTGTTTTTGGTGGTATACTCATTATTTAAAAATTTAATTATGTTGGCTTGAAAAAGCCAACATATTGTTATTCTGTTTAGGCTTTCAAAGCAAAGCATCACTATTACTCTGCTGCATACTTTACATTACGTCTTAAGTAACTCATCCTGCACAGTTTGTCATAGACTCATGAATGAGGGGTCAAATCAACCAGCTTACTGCGGAGAGATGTGCTATGACTTTTATAAGCGATCGGGTATACAATGTTTTTGGAGCGTATGAAGAAGTGGGTGAAAATTTTCATAGACTTGACATTGGGCTGAATTTTGTGACATTATAGCTCTGTGTTTTACCTGTTGATACCTTTTTGCCTGTGCACTACACCTGTATTTGTATTTCACTCTGTGGCATCATTTTGATGGGGAGGGGTCACAGACAGAGATGTGAGATATGCCCATATAGATGTCAAAGGAAAACCAGACAATTTACTCATTCTTATGCCATCCCAGATGTCTTTCTTTAGCCAAACAAAATCAAAGTTATTTTAAAGAATACCCTCTTTAGAAAGAATTTAAAAATTAATCATTGATTAGGGTTCAGTGTTTTGAAGCTCCAAAACGCGCATCCATTCATCTTAAAAGTAACCCATATGACAGAGGGTTAATACTGAATGTCTGAAACACTTGTTTGTGAGTGAAAAAGATTATTATATTTTGAGCTTGTTTAACAATCATTATGTTGTGTATCCATGTAAACAAAAAGATTGGAGCTCTAAAATCAAATATAATGCTGCATCTCATTGGTTGTCGCGTGTCTAGTGACTCCGTTTTTTGAAATAATGTAACAATATGCAGCAATAAAAATGATTATATTAATGCTACATTTTCAATACAGTTAATAATTTTGGCATCCCCAGTTTTACCATAAAGAAGGAGTAGTTGTTCAAAACATGATTTGTTTGGCGGAGCAGTGGAAGAAAAAGTTATATTTTGTAAACTGTTAAAAACTGAACAGTGTTGTAATAACAATGTTGATAACAATGAAATTATAACAACAAAGCATTGTTTATTTATTTGTAAATGCCACTAAAACACAAAATTGGCATGTCTTGAAGATAAAATATCAGCACTGCAAGTAGAATATGTATATATTATATAACAAACTAATATAAACTAATTATTAAACATAGCACATAGCATTATGAGTGCCAATGTATTCTACAGTGTTTGCTATACTCTGTATACTGTGCATTTTGACAAGAGGTTTAACCATTTGCCCAGGAGATCATCTGTGTAATTTATGCATATAGCTGTAATCAGAGCGTTATGCATAAAACTTGTGTAACAGTATAATCGTGCATTCACACACACACATTCTAAACATTAATTAAAAATTAATATTGAGTTCATTTTAATATTGAGTTAAACAATTTTTAGCAATAGTTTTAGCTTGACTAGCCTCTATATGTCATACTAAAACAAGGAAGGACAAAATTAATGATTTTTTTAAAATACTGATTAAATAATGCACATGGTTTGCATTAAAGTTATCTTTAGAAGTTCATAACTCTAGGAGTTATAGCGTATATTGTGGTTTGTCACAAGATGAAATTAATAAACTCTGAAAAAAATAACGTGCCAAAGAAAAACGCATATTAATATCTCTCCCTCGAAATTCAGGCACCCTAAAGCTATTAAGCTGTTTCTGCTCCCCTTTTTTGCCTTGTTCTTGAAAAGTAATGCCAAAAGACTTAATTAGGCTGAATAATAGCCAAGCACGCATGGGCATAATCCCTTCCACTGATGGCGTTTGTTAATGGTTTTCTTGTCACTCACTGGACTTAAAAGAAAGCATGTTTCCTTTCAGTACTCTGATGTGCTCTCTGCAGGCTCTCTTCCCGTTTCCATTTCG
>JAZGTK010014550.1:0-13670 GCA_036877625.1 Ambastaia sidthimunki
TGACCATTCTGTATTTAAAAAATCATCACATTGGTCAATCTACACATCAGACTATTGATTTCATTCATTATTATACTTTTTAAGTAAATTTCACAATACATTCAAGCAAAGAACAGATGTTTTATAGTAGAGCACATGATTCAATTACTTTACGAAGATAGCAATTGAACATCAGTAAATGGTTCCAGTCATTTGTTTCTTCTGTGTTCCAGGAACACTACAGTCAACTGTTGAGTTACCAAATAAAGACAAAGGAGGATTTTTTTGTGTCACACCAAACAAAAGATTTTTGAGTGAGCAAGTAAAATTTTAGATCAACGGCTGCAAAGTGCAAAGAAGCAAGTGTTTGTTGGGAATGATTGATTTTACTGTTGAATCGTTTCAGTTTTTTCACACCTTTGACTGATAATCAATGTTCACTCATTGACTGTTGAATGTGTGAAGACTGTTTAGTCTCCTGTGTATTCTGTAATTATATTAACACAGATGAATTGCTTTGATCAGTCAGAGGTTCAGGGAATCCAATGCAAGTTCACACCTAGGATCTCAATCTATTGTGTCTCCTAGATTTTTATGAAGACATTTTTATTATGTTTACTAAGCTATTTCCTTGATTTCAGTTATTTGAGGTCCTTGTTAGGGACACTTGATGTTCCTGTAGCTCTTAACAGGAAGGTTGTAAATTCAATTCCCAGAGAATGCATGTACTGACAAAATGTTTCTTTACACTGTAAGGTTTTTTAGATAGTACTGATCAGAGGCATTTGCTGAAAACTCTTCCATAAAGCTCTTCGGACTCTTCTATGTGTATATCTCACGGCCAAGCATTCTCATTCTTTGCATTCTCACGGCCAAGCAACAGTTTGAACAGAGTCTTGCTAAGCAAGTTAGTTAGAATCAATACATTTATAGCCACTTACCTAAATAAAAACACAAACATTTGAGGGTAACTCTGTTGCCCCCTTGAGTAGTGAGGTTTGTTGCAAGCATATGAACAGATGTCTGCTTAGGTCTCTGCAATGGCATACCTGCGTAAAATATGTTTTTGGCCTAGTAGTAAATGTTTAACACAATGCACCCCTCACTACACAACACACTCCCTACTATCATTTTCAGTTTGAGTTTGTTTCTTAACTGTGACATCCTTTTCACGACAAGTATGTCTAAACAAACCAAGCGTGGAAGACCTGTTGTTTATGCAGTCTTTATAAACCATTTAGTTTAAAACTTTAGAGTAGTGCATTTATTTCACAAGCATCGTTGTTATAAACAAATCAGCAACATTATGGATTTCCTTGAAACCATGAAAAACATCTACAGCCCCGCTTTGGTTGGACATCTGATGCTTTTATTATTTGTATACAGTTAGTCAAAGGTTTACACCACAGTGTGCATTTACAACACAGGGAGAATACAGGAAGGAAGTAAAAGAGAGAGGGGGAGATTTTTGGAGTTCAGAGGGAGAGCAACAGTGGAGGCTGGGGGAGGGGTGTTGGATCTTGGCTGAATCCTTGGCTTTCTTTCTGTGTGCTACAGATAAACAAAACAAAATGAGGGCCAGAAACATTTCAAGGGGATGCCATTTGTGCTTTATATATGAGATCGGGGTTAGCAGCACGCATCTTTCATTGTGAGTGTGTGAGAGAGAGAGTGAGACAGGGGGAGGGTTAATTAGTTTGCTTGCTGATAAGAAGCACATAGGTTGTGTGGACACACTATGACAGGAGTGGTTAGAAAAGCAGCCCTTTACTTTTGAGCTATTCCAGGAATTCTCTCTCTCTCTCTCTCGACCGTCTTTATGCTCTCTTTCACTTTTGCTTGACTGTTGTCCTGCCGGCTAGGTGGAGTGGGGGGGTCTGTTTATGAGGGGGTTGGAATGTAGTGCTGTGTTCCTGAGACCAGCAGTTACTGATCAGCCTGAATTCCTCACAGTATTGCACTGGCTGAAAACGTTGGGTCCCTGACCTCTGTTCAGCAAGAAAAGACATTCTGCCTTTCTGTTATGTCGGCTTGTTTGCATGACATGCATGCAAAAACATGTTTATTATTCTTTGGCCATGCTGGTGGTAGACTGATGAAGGACCAGCTGACAGTTTCTTTTATTTTCCATATAGGCATATAATTGGGCTAGTCGTTATATTGGTCTATTTCTACTTAAATCTGTTATAAAGTTATTTTGGTTGTGTTGAACACATCTAAATGTATTCCACCGTATTGCGCTAAATCATCCAGTCAGTGCATAAAATGTAAATTAAATTTGTGCACCTAGATATGTGTTATTCAGAGGACACAGAACCAAACACATAGTCTTAATTAGCATGACACATTTCGACCCATTCACCTTTCTCCATCCTCTCACCTGAATGTAGTTGTTTGGAAAGGATATGGTTGCCATGACAACAACCCAGGTGGCAGGTGACCTGGGTGGTCTGCCTCAAGCGTACACTGCCTGTGTCTGCCTGCTGACGCTCCCCCTCCCCCCACTACTGACAGGCATGGCGTCTTAGCAGATTTCTTTATGAATCTGAAAGTAAAAACAATTTTTCAGCTCCTGCTGTTGAACTGCTTCAGGCATAGCCCTTAACTTACCTGTAGTCTAATATTTATTCATAAGTTTTGTGTTTTGCTTGAATCTCTATAGTGCACAAAGACATAATTTATCCGTGTTGTCAGTTCTCCTTGTTCAGCCTAAGGGAAGGTGTCATACTTTATGGAAATTTGACTGCACCAATGGCAGCATTTGTCTTGTATTTCTTATTAGGGCTTCAATGGAAAAACAAGCTTTTAGAATAACATATACCAACACTTTATGAATGACAATCAAGCTCAGTTAACCACAATCAGTATATTTGCCTTATTTTCCAGCCAGTATATCTTAACATCCTTAAATACATTTAAGAAGCAAAAATAAAGGTTTGTTCCAGAGGGTATATGTTAATAATTAACATGTAATGTTACACTGGATTTTTACATTTTTCCTTAGGAAATGAGTTAAGCTTTTCCTTGCAAAATAGAATAGGCAAAATTTACTGGTGTTATAAAGGTGCCAAAACACACCTTTATTTTAGAAAAATGCTGTGACTGTTTGTTTACACAAATCAAGCCAGTTGCTTCGTACACAAACGTCAGTAGATTCTCCTCCCAGAAATGCTTGTTTTGCATCTTGTGGCCTAATTGCCAGTAATGGCGCTTCTATCAAAGAGGTCAATTGGACAAGGGCAGCAGAGAGCTCATAAAGCACTCTGCCTGACTAATTGCTCATCCTCTGAGTCCATACAAGAACTCTTAAGAGTCAAACCATGGCTCAAAATAGTCTTTAGGTCAAACGTTGTGCATGGACCGCAGAACCCTTTATCTGAATAATTTATTGAGAAGGGAACATGTGTACAAGCTTATCAAAGACAACATTGCAGTCGAAGACTCATATGGATTTGACGGATAGAGTTGGACGTAGATCGAGTTTCCTAAAGACCTCATTGTTTGTCAGCCACTATTATTGTAAAGGAGGTTGCATCACTTTGCCAAACCAACCCCCAGAGAATAGCAACAGCATGCAGTCAAGGCATCGGTACAAACCCCCTGAGTACAGTGAGTGTGTGTGTTTGCCTCTTCTGTCCTGGTACTGATATTTACAGAATCCCTTAGGAATGTAATATGAAAGCGGGCACTGGAGTCCGTTCACACTTTGAGGGTGTTGTGGCACCTGCAAGAAAAGTACAAGACTGATTCTTTCCTTGGAGAATTCCCAGATATTGTTGGTGAAATTATGGGGCTTTGTGTTTTTAAAAAAAAAAGCTGTAGGCTTTCCAGTGTACAAGTTTGAACTTCTTACTATTTAAAGAAAAAGTAACGTGAACTATGTTGTCCCCAGTGGTGTAATGCAAATTTCTAGCTCCCCCACCCCCCAGTAAACCATTAGACAGGGCCCCGCCCACAATTTGTGATGTCATGTCCAAGCTTTTGTTTTCATTGTGAAAGCTTTTGTTTTCATACAAGAAAGAATATTGTGGAGAGAGACTATTAAATGTTTTCAGTTGCGATTTCAATATTTTTTGTCATGTAGCGTAAATCTAGTGAGCTAGATGGTCTGCTGGGGCTTATTAGTGCTGGACATTTCAGATTTGAACTGCATAGTAAACATAAGAGCATAAACATAAATTTAAGGAAGAAATTCCACCATTTAAAAAAGACCTTCCTTTAAAAAACGTCCTGCACTGATGTTTTAGACCGATAACCAACATTCCAGCACATGATACATTGCTTCCCTTGATTGTAATTGTTGTGTTAATACATTTAGGGTGATAAGGAAAATCACTGTAGAGTCTGTATTATTTACGGTGTCTCACATGTCAGATTTGTTGACATGTGTTCCTGTAGCTCAATTGGTAGAGCATTTTGTTGCAGCACAAAGGTTGTGGGTTCGATTCCCAGAACTTGAATGCACTGTCGAACTTGAATGCAAAGTCACATTGAATAAGTGTCTGCCAACTGTCTGTTAAATTTCTTGGTTGATACTGCTTTCAGTTTTATTGTTATTGCACGCATTGCATTGTGGGATACATTATTCTTTACAGTCACCTCTAGGTTTACATTTTGAAAGATCTATTAGTTTATTCGGATACTGTATGCATAAAGCAGTATGGAAGTATGCTATTCAGAACTTAGCCCTGAGGCACATGGGGACGTGGGGTGCTAGAGCAGATGCCCCTTTTATAACAGACAGGATTATGGGAGGGGAAGAGCCGAGACCTTTTTTGGACAGAGAAAGAGAAGCTCCTGGAGAAGGCAGCAGATGGAGAGAGTTTCTTGCCTGAAGTCGACTGCTCTCTGCTGCTGTACACCAGCCCGACTCCCTAAGGAACAGCTGTCAATAGCCATTAAACTGCAAGCCTATCAGTTTTCAGTATTTCAGTGTCTGATAGAGTTGCTCTTGACAGTAATTGTCTTGGTCCTGTTCGTAGACAGAAATCACTGATCTGTTTGTTGATTCTGCTTGAATGGCTCAAGAAATACAGAGATGATGCATTTTTAGTGGATCAGAGGCAGAAATCTATAGCACAGCTTATAGTATCATATATCACACCTCTATAGATCTGGGCTGTCCTGGTCTCTTTATGGCCTAATGTAACCTCCCCCTTTATGGGACTGTTGTATCAGAAAGTCTCTGACAATGTGTCTCTGGTAATCATTAATGAATCTCCAGGGGAACTACTGACATCAGACAGGAGGTGTTGCTTCAGGCTGTGGTTAGGACCTGTCTCGCCCTCTCTCCTCTTCCTTCTCTCTCTTTCTTCTCCTTCCCTCCCCCCATTTCTCCAGACAAAACAACAGATCATAACTGGTGTAAACAGAGGCTTTGTTCCAAAACATAGTTAGCAGCCTCGCTGTCTATTGCTTGTTGCCTATATAGAAAGCATCAAAACTGAAATTCAATCTCATAACTGACAGATTTTGGAACGCTCTACATAGGTAGCAACAATGAGTATTCCTCATTTGAAGTGCATAGACGACTCTGAATATTATATTTGCATTGCATTATGGGATTGCCTGCTTCCCAGCTAACAAGGAACGTTTACAGAACGTTTATTAAGGTTTTCCGGCATCAGACAGGAAAAGTTTTCTCAACAGTTAAAAAATGTTCTTGCAGTATGCAATGTTAGTGAAACATTTTTAAACATTCTATATTATATATACCAATAATGTTACAATAACGTTAGCCTTAAGTTGGTAGTGGAATTTAAACATTGTTTATAATAAATAATGTTCTTATAACCAAGCAATAACGTTAATACAACATATAAAAACTGGACATTTTGAACGTTGATAGAACATTCAAAATAACATTTAACATTTCTTCATAGAAATGTTGGGAAAATATACTTATAACCTAACATTGTTAGCTGTGTTACAACAAAATCCAGCGTTTTTCATTTCTTGTGTGCTGTTGGTGTTTGTTTTCTCAGTTCTCAATTTTGTTTGTCAGATTGTAGAATATTGGAGCCATGTGGATTTTACAACAGACTCCAAAAACACAAAAAACTGTTGCCATGACAATGACATAAGCATCCCTGACAAAGACAACCAGAAATAGGGCTGCTGATTACTCATAACTGATTTTTTGCAGTAAATGTATAAAAGAATTAGATTCTTTAAAGGAAAAGATTAAAGTGTTAGTGTTGCATTCAGCATTTTGCATGGGTAACACTTGGAATATTTGCATGTAAGCCGATATAGAGACACAGAACAATGGTGGATTTCTGCATAAAGGGCAGTAGGTGAAATAGTTTTTCACGGATTTGATCCACATCCACAACCTCTTTTCTAAATGCTTTAAAATGTTTTATTGTCAGCATTTGTAGGCCTCTGATGGCCAGCGTGAGCCTATGGAGGTAGCTCAAATGGTTTTGGACCAGAGCGAGTGTGATCTCTCTCTATCTCACTCTGCTTTCAGTATCTAATAATCATTCATTTAACCTGTGGGCTGTGGGATCTTATCAGGGTTGAGGTCAGATGTATGGATGGCATCAGATTAGAAGGCTTTGTTTCCAGACAGATGGCACTCGTCTTCTCACTCTGTGGAGACAGACGAGCTTGATGCTTCACTTCAGAGCTGGCTGACACTCCATGTGGAAAGCAAACGTGCTAATACAGAAACCAGTAACACCTGTTCACCAAGTGACAGACAGTAGGAGCACAATGAGTGTGTTTTGACTGTTAAATGGGCACTGCATGATAACCTTTATGCAAAATAGACATCCACTTGATCACACATTTCTAACTACACTAAGGTGTGATAGTTTGTATTAGTCCAATGATCATTCTGTGGAAAATAATTTGATGGGTCTTTTGTTTGCTATTACACTTGCTTAATGACTTGAATCGCTATCACAGTCTGTATTTTTTTATAGTGGAATTTATTTTTCTGTTCGCCTTTGGTTTTCTGTGTCAGTAGTGTGTCATGGTCTTACAAACAAATAGCCCAGACTTCTAAAAATAACTCAGCAATTGCATGACAGATAATTAGTAATTTGATTGATTGATTGATTGTGTCATATTTCTGGTATCCTGGTTGCTATGGGTGTTTCATGTCCATTATAGGATGTCCAGCCTTTTATTTATGCTTCCTGCATTATATACCACCCGTAGCTCTTCTTTCCCATATTTACAAGTTCACAGAACCCTCAGCCTTCACCACAATAAGCTTACTCATCTTTTCAAATACCCTACATACATGCCACCAAGATGATTGAGTACCTCTCAGCCCAGGATCAAATGAATATATTAGTTTTCACACTCATTTAGCCAGATGCATCTATTGTGTGCTGAGGTCAGAGAAAGACGGGGATTTTCTTATAATGATGTCAGAACGTGAAGTGTTGCTGTACGTGCTTGAGGTGCAGGTCTGCTGTCTCAAGTGACATCTAATGAGTTCATCACACTCATATCAGATGAGAGAACATGAGCATGTGATGTTCTCGTTAAACACAACAGTAAAAAGCAATATTATGACTATCACAGCGGTGGTCACTGCTCATGCTGCGCAAGCATCGCTTCAGTGGACAACTCTGTATTCTGTAAGAATGACTAGAAGCAGGAAATAGAGGAAGCTCAGCTCATCACTGTTTTTTTAAACTGGCTGGTGGTGCCAGTGGGCGTGTCCTGAGATCCCCACAGGGCTTTGTGATGGGCTGATTAATGAGATCAGGAAACGGGTTGTCGACCAGGGGGAGAAAATTTGCCAAAGCTGGGTTCAGATTCTTATTTCATTTAGTCAGATTTAGTCACATTTAGTTAGATTTATGGTTTAGTATTTCTCTGTAATGTAGAACACCCCCATATGTATTTAAGCATGCATCTTTCTCCTTCTGTCACCCTCTCTCACAGCAATTACTTTTCTCTCATAAATAGGATCTTTGTGTTGCTTTTCGAAGAAGATTTTATGTCTTTTGCTCACTAGAACTTGATTGTGGTTGGATATTGAATTCTCAGTTTGTAAGGAATAAATGTACTTCTGACTCATCATTAACAGACTTGCTGTCTCATTTGTGTCCCTGTTGGATTTGGGTGTGTTTTTGTGCCTGTTGGATTTGAGTATCATGTTTTATCCCTTATCCATCATTTATCAAATCCACTGATGTCTTATGTCTGCACTCTTTAAAAAATTGATAATCTCACTCATTAATCTCTGTTTGTGCTGTTCAGTCACAGAGGTTGCAACAGTTACAAAAGAGATTAGTTTAGACTGTTAAGGAGATGACTTAAATTCTCTGGCCTAATTCATGGATTTAAAAGTGAAACATAGATTATGAAGTGTTGATAGTTTTGCTAGAACAGCAAGTGTGAAGTGTTTAAAGTAATGATTTTAATAATTTAGGTATCTTAAAAATATTCCCCCATTTGTGGGTGTTGTTAACAGAATGGAGATTTCTGGTGGATGTTCATAGATTATGTTCACCCAAACATGAGATTAATGTACTTGGGGCCAAGGGTCACGGTTCGCTACTGCGGTATACTCTGTGACAAATACAGGTGATTCAATGTGAATGTGTATTTGAAGTGGTTTAGCATTATCTTCCACCATCTCCACTGTCCAATAGGAGCAGCTGTATCTAGATGATCTGCTTAGGGGGATTTTTGAGTTAGATATCGCCTCACCTGTCTTAAGTCTTTCAAATCCTGACCTTTGTTGTAATCAGCTTTCACCTCCTGACCTAGAGCTGAGATTGTAACAGCACGAGATTGAATTTGAGAGACTGACCGAATGTTCACCTCCAGAGTTCACTTAATGAAAGATTGATGGGGAGTGACGGCTGATGATTTGTCTTAATGCGGGTTAATGCCACATTAATGCAGCACTGCAGGGTTTCTGCTAAAGTAGTGTTAGGCATCCATGACCGAAGTCTGGTCCATTTTGCAGCTCATGTTAGCAAAGAACTGCCCACTTGACATAAATCAAATGATTGATAGCTCAGTTGGTGGATCATTGCGTTAGTAGCACAAATGTTATGGGTTCGATTACCAGGGAGCACATGTACTGACTTGTTTATAACTGGAATGAACTGTTAAGTCACTGGCATTTGTCAAATACATAAAAAATGTAAAAATTTTTTATATATATATGTATGTAAAGTGACCAATCAGGGGTGGGAATACCTGAAATCAGTTGTACCACAAATAAAAGACCATCAAGCTTCAAACTGGTAGTGTGTTCATATGTTAAATCAAACAATATTTCTTATATATATATGTTTAAATGTCTACCAAGAAGATGTCGCATTCGTTGCTTCTGCCATGTTTTCTCACTGACACGCTCCCAACTTGGAAACTTAGGGCTTAAAGAAAATCCTGAGTTTACCACTCATAGCACTCAATCGACTTTGTGGTGCCATTCACATGCACTTAACTTGTAAAATATGGTTCTGACATAACTCCAACACACATCGTAAGTGTCTTGTTATGAATTAAACATGCGATGCTCCCACAAACAAGAAACTCTTACAACTAAAGCTAAAACTCTGAATATTAGAGACCTGGACCTTGGACTTACTTTTACATCTCCCACCATATTTTCAGACTCAATTCCAGTCTACCTTTTTTTAAATATAAAATGCACTTGGTTATTTTTTATATTGTCAATCTCTCATATGATTTCTCTTCTCTTTCCAGAGTGCTGCTTCTGCGCCGAGTCCAATCCTAGGCAACATGCCCCCAGGAGATGGCATGCCGGGCGGCTCCATGCCCCCCGGATTCTTCCAGGTGGGTCACCTCGGTTTCTGTTCTTCTCAACCTGTAATCCTTCCCCATCATCTATCAACCACAATCTAACCAGAGGCCTTCAAGTGCACAGACACGTGTTGCTGCTTTAAAATCTGTGCACACAGAGGAGCCATTATGCCACTTTCTCTGGTCATCTGCCAAACCCAGCGTCTGCAGGGAACGAGTTTGATTGCGACCATTAGCAGCTAATGGTGGGCAGGGTTCTCAGAGAGCCGGGGTTATTGTTACCCTGCTGAGTAGCATTAAATATGCTGGTGGGCTGCACCTACAGCAGTGGAGTTACAGGTTCACTAGGGGGGTTTCAGAGTAGGTGACTCATCAAAATATCCAAATGGGTTCTTGGAAAATATTTATAGATGGTTGGATATTTATAATGATCATATGGAGGAAAGCGTTTGAAAAACCTTTCTCCGGACCAGGTGGTGTCATAACCTCTGAGAACTTTGAAGTAAAGGTGAAAACTCTCAGATCCTGAGAGCTGTAGGACATGGAACTAGTTTATCCCAGTCTTGAACTGTGTTAGGGCGTTTAGAAAAACTTAAAACAGCTCTTTTGGTTTATCCTTAAACCTTATTGCCCTCTAGTGGTAACTGGAATGATGCTTGAAATCTGCTCTCTGAAGAAACAAATTAGTCATTAAAAATGTTTAATATTATTTACTTTATAATTATGACTATCATACATGTGATTATCATATGTACACGTGTTTAATGTGTTTAAATACAGAAAAGCCTAAAAACAAACTTATTTCTTGCTTAGAGAAATAAATAATAAATCTTGCTTATAAATAAGTTTTTTTACTTGTTTAAAAGGATTTGGCATAGTGGAACTACTTCATTACTGTGCAGTTATAGATTATTAATTAACACTTTAATCAACCAATCAGATTCAATAATAATCGTAGTTTAAACCAATATCTAATCAGATGTTTTTTACCTTCAGATGAATTTTTCACTTTTTTAATGTGAGTCCCAACTGATGTCCTCTATGAATTATGTTCTGGTCCAACTCAATCAGACATTAATTTGACCGTTTGGTTCTGTATCTGCACCTGATGCACCTGTCCTGCTTTTAACGTTGCTTTGTCTGTCATTTGGCATTTCATTGGCTGCTGCTGCTACTATGGCAAACTCTTCTTTCTCCCCCTGCCCTCTCTGCAGGGACCACCTGGTTCCCAACCCTCCCCTCACGCTCAGCTACCTCCTAACTCTAGCATGATGGGGGCACATGGACAGGTAATCATACACATATTTGCACACAAATGTTTTAAAAACACAAAAAGCACATGGTGTGCTTCTGCTAAAATACCCTTGTTTTCAATTCTTCTACCCCTGTTAGCTTTTGTACTGGCCACATGTGGTTGCAAAGCATCATGGGATTGTTTTTTAATAGTATGTTACTGACTCTCTGTGTTTTTTCTCCAGCCCTTCATGTCTCCACGCTATGCAGGAGGACCACGGCTACCCATCAGAATGGGCAACCCGGTAGGTACTAAAAGGCCATGTTAAAAAGTGTGTCAGGAAGCAACATTTATATCCTTTTCTCTGGGTGTTACTTTCACTTACAATTTTATCTAACAATATCTCTTCATCCTGGTTGTATTTTTAGCCTCCAGGTGGGCAGCCTTTACCTACAAATATGATGGACCCTACACGACCAACAGGTAAAAAAGCTATTTTGATCAGTATGTGCTGGGCGTAAACATCTCTTCAGCTCTGACTACTTTTTAGAATTTGCCTTCTACTTACTGTACATTACTATTGGAAACTTACATCGTTTTGACTTGATTGGTAGAAGCATAACCCCAATGGTTTTTATTACAGAAAGCAAAACAATCAGTGAGATGAAATTGAAATTTGCAGAATTTTAAAATGGTTTTGTTATTTGCTCAGGCCTTCCAAACATGGGACCCATGCAGAGAATGAATGTCCCTCGAGGAATGAGCCCACTGGGACCAGGACCACAGGTCTGGATCATTTACTATCATGACATGATCTTTACTGTCATAAGTCTTATTAGATGAATTCTCTAAATGTCTTCTGTATTAAAAGCCAGTCAATCCACATTCAGCAATAATATGTTTACATGGTGTTTTACTTTAACAACTATATGTCTGTGTTCTTATTTGTGAGCCACAATCCTCTGTGTGTTAAGTCCAGAAATTAACCGGGTCCTTCTTATCTTCTCTCTCATGGTGTCTTCTCGTGGGTGCTGGGGATCACAGTCTGACCCTTGGCTATCATTACAGAACTATGGAGGAGGAATGAGGCCTCCAAACTCCATGGGCCCTGGACTGCCAGGAATGAACATGTAAGACTTCACCTGGTCTACCACAAACATAACAATTAATTGCATCACATTTTTAACGTATCAGTGGTTTGTGTTTGTTGAACAATTTGATTATTTTGGTTACATTTAAAGGTGTAATAGTTACCTAAAAATGTAATTAATAATATGTTGCTCAGGTTGACAAAACAGTTTTTCTGACAAACACAAAAGGTGACATTGAGCATGTTTATAGTTCTGCCACATACTGTCATTGTTCATAATTTATGGAAGCTAAACTTTAAAACTTTAATCTTTACAGAAACTGTGATATGAATATTATTTTTGGCGAAAGTATTCCTTATTAAAAAGATGCCGTTCGGCTGAGCTTTTATATGATTCTTATTATAGTCAAATAGTCTTATTATAGTTGACAAAAAGAGTCACTTCAAGAGTTCTTTCAATCAAACGTCTCTCTATAGCACTTCAAGAGTTGAATAAAAAAAGCACTTGAACACTTTGATTGCTTGTGAATCAGAGGTACAGAGTTACCAGGATTGACAATGAATTGCTTGGCTGTGATTTTATTAAAACTTTATTTAGTTTCTTAAACACATCAGTCAGTCTGATCTTTCACACAACAGATGTATTTAATGTTGTAAGGTATAAACAGACCTGGCTGTTTTCTCTGCAGGGGACCAGGAGTGGGCAGGCCGTGGCCTAATCCTAATGGAAACACAGTAAGACATTTTATGAAAAATTTTTACTCTTATTTTAACTCTTTTTAGCATTTTTACTCTTATCTGATGTTATTAAGGGATTAGGATCTGGAACATTGAATGTTTACTTTTGTTTGTCACAGATACCATACTCTTCATCATCACCAGGAACATATGTGGTAAGAGCTCATAATGGATAGTTTTATGTTTTTTTAACAATAATTTTGTCTGTCATAAGTTGCCTCTGCTGCTCTTTTTTTCACAGGGTCCTCAGGGAGGAGCAGGAGGGGGTGGGTGTCCTCCGGGAACTCCTATCATGCCCAGTCCAGCAGGTAAGAGCTGTCTACTGCTGCTAGAACCAGCTGGCCCAGGGGAACTAAGAGAACTTCTCCCAGAACTGTTCTCACTGACTTGATAGCCAAATAATGAAATTACAATACGGCATAACCTGCTCCTTTATCTCCACAGACTCCACTAACTCTGGTGAGAACCTCTACACACTGATAAACTCGGTACCGCCGGGGGGGAACAGATCTAATGTAAGACACTGTGCTGTTGATATCATGAAGATCATATTGCTGTTTGGATCGCATGTGTGCTTAGACTTCATTTTTCTCTTCATGTATGTGTCTGTAGTTTCCGATGGGCCCAGGGTCAGACGGTCCAATGGGAACACTGGAGCCTCATCACATGAACGGCTCGTTAGGTAAAACTCAATTCACCATGGCAACAGCAAAATGATTTGATCATTACGGTTTTACTATCCAAATTCAGCAAATTAAATCCCATCTGATCCGCAGCTCTGCGATATATCTTGAATTTTGACTGATGTCCTCTTTTTTTCTCACAGGTTCGGGAGACATGGATGGACTCTCAAAGGTAGAATTAAACCTGTTATTTCTGTTAAAC